>JANHAO010000111.1:0-52342 GCA_026873985.1 Saraca asoca
AAAAATCACATCAATTGGACAAGTGTAGCTCAAGATATGCACAGAATACAGAAACTGCTTAATTTGGCCAAAAATGCAGAAATTTTTAAAATAATGCCAATTGACTCAAAATCCCAAATACATAATAACTCAGCTGGAAATATGACATTTTAGCTCTTAAAATGCTAAGTATAAGGGCAAATAAATATGTCAAATCTTGTGTTATCAGTGTCCAAAACTATTAGGGTCTTTTGGAATATTTGAAGTCCCTCCATGGCACATTTGAATTAGTTAGACAGTTTATTAGAAAAAGAATATTTTTGGAAATGAATAGGTATTTTTTATGTGATTCAATAGTCTCAATTTTCTTTAAAATGCATTTATCCATTAATTAGAGTTGCCTTATATTTTTGGTCTCCTTCTACCAACACCCTTCATGTTCCATATGGCATGATCAAACCTTCATCTTTTGACATTACCACTATCATTGGCCTGAAGCTAAATGGTGAAAATGTCTTACTTTTACTCTCTCCATTGGCCAAAAACTTTCAACAACTTGTTTCCATTTCAACCTAAAAATTGTACTTATTCAACCTTTTTGATAACATTCCAAGGATTACCCAATTCATCAATTTTTGAAGCAAACCCATCACCTTTCTACTTTACTGGCTTTGCAAACATCTCTTTTATGTTTCATCTCTGAACATAACTTCCTCATTTTTGCCTTTAGTTATTTTATTACATGAAGGTCACTCTAGGCCTTTTTGTGTTGGCCAGCCTTTTTGAAAACATAATCTGGTTGTCAACCATCTTAGGGATCATGACTTTATTTCCAATTTATGAAGGCCTTTCTAGATTTTCCATTTATAATTAATTGCATCTTTACAAGAAAATTTTAACTTTTTGAAAAATCTTAACCTAAAAGTCAAACCTTTGTCATATGGCCCCAAACTTTTGCATACTTTATTAAAAAAAAGAACTTAAGTCAAAATCTCCTAGAGAACTATTTGGCCATCTCTTTTTAACTTTGTACTCTTTTAATGATGACTCTTCCTCATAACATTTGTTGATGTTTTCCCCTCTGTCTTATGGCCCATCTTGGTTTACTCCTAATCCAAATCTATCTAATCCTTAAAGTGTTAAAATTTGATCAAAATTTTTATGTCCTCAATACCTTCTTATTGATCTTCCTCAAGACTCATCTTTAGGGGTCCAACTCTTTCTGCAATGTGGCCTATCAAAATGGCCTTGTTTAAGGATGTCTAGCCATGCCTCTAGATAAATAATTCCAAGGGCAAACTTTGAGACCTTTTGAGTATTCTAAAGTCGAGGACTCTAATGTCACCATGCAAACAAAGTTTAAGCCACACAATTTCTCTCCATTTCTTGCATATACATTGATGTTCTTAAAGTGGTGGTTATCTAAAATCCATTTACATTTTGACACATCTATCTTTAACAAGCTTTCTTGTTATGTGACTATGTAGATTACTGAGGCTTTGACAAAGATAGCAAGTATGCACATTATTGAAATTCTACCTTTTGAAAAATAATATAAAGTCGACTATGATTATAAGCGTTTAAAGTATATGATTATAGAGACTAACAAAACCCTTAACAAGAAAAGGGATGCTTATTATGAATGCCACCATCAATCTTGGTGGAAAGTTTACAATAAAAATCCTTTAGTAAAGATCGATATTACTTATTGCTCTCTGTAGCTTGGTCAAACCTATCATCCTTAATCTTGTCCTTGACATCACTATTGCCCATCATTTTTTGTATTATTTCGATGTCAGGCAATTACTAGTAGACTTTGTGGTGAAACCTTAGGTATTTTTCTTGATTTTTATATTTTATCTTGATTTACAGCAACCTTTTGTTTTGACTATTTTCAAATGATGTAGTGCCTATTAAGACTTTTGGCATAGCTCATGAAGACAATGTGATGAAAGCTATAGCTGAGGAAGTGCAATGGAAACATGATGGAGAAAATGCTATATTTCCAATGACAAGTTGGCCCACCAAAAAAGAAAGGAAAATATTAGAGGAAAATCCAATCTAGATCAGCTAGCACCTAGGTGGTCGAAAACAAAGTTACAAACAAAGAAAAGGCTAAAAGCCTTCTGAAAAGAAAAGAATCATCAAGTTGAATGTATTGTGTTTGAAATTCCTTCTTAGTCAGCTTTGTAGCTAGTTTCTTTAGCTACCCAAGATACATCTCAATTGAAGATATTCCTGACTAATTTCATTTCATAAACTCTTTATTGTTTTGGATACTAACATTTCTTATATAGAATCAAAGCCTAATCAACATTATATCTAATTTAGAGCCAACCATAGCATAACCTACTTCTTCTACCATTCCAACAATCTTTCCTTTTCAAACCTTGCTCATGTTTAGCTTGAATATTTATTTGTTTTAATCTTACCTATTCTACTTATTCATTTTTATATCAACACTTATTCTCCTTAATACTTTCTTTTAGGATTTGCAAACATCCACTCTTGATACTAGGCCATCTATACAAACAACTGTAAATGTTAATCTCGCATGGTCTTTTAGTGGCCCTAGAAGAAATAAATTTTGAACAACTTGCCATTTCATCAAAGTAGGTTGTTGACAATCCTGATTTTACACCTCCACTTAAATCTCCTAATCAAGAATTCAAACCATAAAATGTTGAGAAAACTCAACAATTTGATGAGGAAGATGAAGCAATAATAGCTTTGGAGTCATTACTATCAAAGGAATATGAGACTTTCTCGACATCTATTTCCATTAAGACCAAGTTAGATGACCTTGTCCCTATTCCAGAAGCCAATAATGATAAATGAAATGAAATGAAGCAAGCCATCTAGACCCTAAACACTATTCTGCAAAATGATTTGGAGATTGTTATTTTAGATGACTAGCAACATAATGCTCTTTAGTCTTCACTTCAAATTTTGCAAGCACCTTTAAAACCGAAGTCACTATCAATTTAAAGTCCTTTATCCTCAATTTCCAAGAACGACTATCATCCATTTAGACAAGGTTAAAATTTGGGATGCAGCTAAAGGTGACTTCCATGAATTATTGACAAAGAAAAAAGAGCTAGGCAAATTCTAAAAAAAAAATGCTATTGAGGCCAAGAAAGGTTTAATTGAATAATACAATGTTGCTATGGAGTTAGCCAAGAACAATTCAAAGGAAATTGTTGTAATTGAGTAAAAAATTATAGAATCAAAAGAAGAACTTTGTCGACTCAAAGTGAACTAGCCATACTTAGAAGTTATAGCTAAATTTGCTAATAAAGATAAAGCCTATTTCACTGAAAAAGTCAAAGATGTCTTAATTGAACTTAAAACAACCATAACACAAGTGCATGATGTTGGTCCTAGGATTCTAGTTAGATTTCAACAGAAGTCTTGAATGTTCTTTCAGAATTTTAAAAGAAAATTATTAGAGCTAAATTAGAGTTAACTTTGATAGATGTAATTACTTGTATTGGAAAGCAATAATCAATTATTATCACTATTTTGAGAGTAATTCTGGTGTAAAAACAATTTATCAAATATAATATCTACAAATGAAAAGCAAGTGCAATAAAGTAAAGAAACACCTAAATTTTTAAAGTGGTTCCACTTCAATCAAAACAGGGATTGAAGTGTACGTCCACTTGACCAAATCTTTAACCAAATGGTCCTTTTTTATTACTATTCATACAAGATTTTACTGGGCTCTTGAGAACTAATTTAGATACAAAAATTCTTTACACCGTCTAAAACTATGATCAACCTCACAATTAAAGAGAATGCAAAGGGAAGATCAACCTCTCCCTTTGTATCTCAGATTTCTAAACCCTAGAAATAAAAAATTGAGACAAGATTTTAAGATAGAATACACAATACTTGAATTGAGATATGGATCTCAATTATCTAATGTGTGATCTTATTCAATTTAATCCAAAAATGCTTTGATTTGATGAAAATAGATGAGGTCGAGATAGATCAGCTTTTGGCTCTATTTTCTCTCAATTTTTCACAATAGTTGTTATAGAAGATTATGTTTGAAATGAGGTTAGGATATATTTATAGTGTGGCAATTGACATTTAAAAAATAACTAACTTTCAGACTGTGAATCAATTTGTGAATTGATTTAGAGTAGTTACCAACTTATGAATCATTTTGTCTATCAATGTTATTAAGAACTTCATGACTGAATTGATATGTGAATCAATTTACACTATCATGTGAACAGGTTATGAATTAATTACCTAATCAATTCACAAAAATTCCTAACCTTCAGTAAAAATAATTTTTCAAAACAATTATTCATGAATTAATTCATATTCATTTTCACAAGATTTTCAGTATGAATCAATTCACATGGTGAAAAATAGTTTTTAGAATAGTTGCACTTGTGAAAACGCATTTGAAAACTTTGTTAAAAGACTTTTGATTTAAACTCATTTCAAATGATTTATTTGTATCTCAACTTAACTAATTTAAGAAGTTTATTTGGATCAAAATGAATTAGATCACACTTACAAAAGATCCTAATTAATACAAGAAAATTATCATATCTAAAGGCAGATCTCTTGAATAGCATTTGGTTAACTTTGAACTTGCAATCAATTAACAAACACTAAATACATGGTCAGATTGTAACATTAATCAAAATTATTTTTCAACACCAAAATTGAAGAAAGTATGATAGCAAAGCTAACAGTCTCCCAAGCAAAGTTAACAATCACCTACTTTTTTAATGGTGACAAACAATTTTAGATAAGGGTCAAAGATAACAATTCTAAATCTCTTCTTACTCCCCCTTTTGGCACATTAAAAAGAAATAGTGCATTAATAAAGAGTAAAGTTGTTGACGGAGAAATTTAGTAGACCCAAATATTAGTCAACCAGAATAATTCTTGTATCCCCAAGCTACAATATGGTTGTGAAATACAGGAAAATGGTAGAAGCAAGGAGAAGGAAGAACATGATGAACACCAAAAGCTTTTCTAACATGGTTTGACTAAAATCCTTTATTTTGATTCCTACATCCATGAATGATTTTATTTCTATGAAAAATTTGGAAAAGTTACAATATGTGTTCTCAAGTTCCCTATTGTATCTAATCCTCCCCCTTTTATGGAGGCTGGGAGGTTATAAATGAAATTTACCAAGTTATAAATTTGTTACATCAAATAATAAATGTATTTGACAAGTATGACTTCTGTAAATCAGCTTCTACAAATTACTTTCTATTCATGGGCCCCTATAAGCTACTTTTTGTAGATTGGCCTCACTAGTTAGGTCTGTGAGTGGACGTGTGCTTCAGGTTCACTCACAATGAGCTTTTAGCTAGGCAAGATGTTGTATCCCATGAGCTGAGACTCTTATCTTAAGGTCACTGCTAGTCTTTGATTACCGATGCCAAGCTCGCATTTGGTGATGTGAGCTTGTGCAGGATGAATTGTTGGCTATACGAGCTAGGGCTCATCTCTAGTGAGCTGGGTGCTATTGCCCTGGCCTCGTCCTATGTCTTGAACTCATGGCCAATGCCTTTATCAAGTGAGTTGATGTCTTTACTCTGTGAGCTCAATCTTTGCGTGAGCTTAGCTTCTCCCTCTTAGACTCATTTTATTAGGCTATTGCCAGCCTATTTTTCATAGGTTCAAAGAAGATTAACCCCCTGCTCATAGTTTGCTTTGTGGGCTGGAAGCTATAATTCCCTGGCAAGAGCTCATTCTGTCATGTTGTTTTTTGAGCTTCTAAGTTTTATCTCTTGAATATGAATTCACCTCAATGAAAGAGGTTTTTAATGAATGAATTCTTTAATGGTTATTGTGCATCATATCAAACATTTTATGCATCATAGATGATAGTATGTAGGTTAATATGGATGAGTTCATATAAATAACTTGAACAGATAAAATAAATGCCAATTGGCCAATCAACCTTAGCTTATAATAAATAAAGTGCCTGAGTAGGTCGCATGAGAGTTGTGCCTTAGTGAGATAGGTCACATGAGAGCTGCACCTTAACAAGATAGGTCACATGAGAGTTACACCTTAATGAGATAAGTCACATGCATACGGTGCCTAAAGATGTTGGTCGTATACATGACAAGGAATAGATCACACGTATATGGTGCCTAAGAAAGTAGGTCACATGTGCATTCAAGTAGAAGCTAGTATGTATATGGTTCCTGAGAAATTTGATCATATACATGTCAAGATCGATCACATGCATACAATACTTAAGAAAGTTGGTCATATGCAAGCGATGCATATATACGATTCCTGAGAAAGTGGGTCGCATACATGATAAGATCGGTCACGTGCATACGGTGCCTAAGAAAGTTAGTTGTATACAAGCGATGAATGTATATGATGCCTGAGAAAGTGGGTTATATACATGACATGTAGGAAGTCACACGCATATAATGCCTGAGAAAGTTGGTCATATGCATGAGCAAGCGGTCGCATGCATATGGTGCCAAAGAGTAGGTCATATGCATGCACTTCATTACCAGATTGGTGGGGTGAGAGCTTGCTATCGAATTATCATTTTCCTAAAAATTTGTTCAAAGACTATCATACATAAAAATTTGGGCTGCTTCTACATGCTTCATTAGAAGATCAAAAAATGGTTCTCACTATGGACGTCTGCCCTTGTTCGAGGTTCCACTGAAGCTGAGAAGGTTACTATCCTGCAAGTCATACCACATAATCTTTTAAGCAATCTCTTTTGATCAAATCTTCAATTGCATCTCTGAGTACTTGGCAATCTGAAGTATTGTGCCTGACTTCATTGTGATAGGTGTAAAATTTGTTTGTGTTTCTATTCACACGAGGAGTCCTTATAGGGATGGGAGTCACAAAGTCTTCTCTACCCTTTTCTACTGCAAATATCCTATCCAGAGTGTCTGATAGGATGGTGTAGTGATCATGATGACCTGGGTGTTAAGGTCACTTGTTCCTAGCTTTCTTTACAAGCTAGATGTTGGAGTCAGCCTTCTGACTATCATCACCATTCCAATCATTGCTCCTCTTCTTGTTGCTGCTCATTCGATTAAATTTCTTAGGACCAAAGATTTCTTCCCACCTGATCTATTTGGTAGCTCAATCATAGAATTCAATTAGATCTCTTACCAAAACTTGTATAGGATTTCATATAGCTTTCCATCTTTGTGGAGTCTTGCTGAGATAGCTATCAAGATATTTTCCTATGAGGGATTCTCTATGGAATTGGCCTCGTGCCTAAACCTGGCTATATAATCTTTCAATGATTCGTGCTTACATTGAAAGATCATCGTGAGATGGAAAGGTGGCATGAGCTGCCTTTTCAATGCTCGATACTGGTTGATAAATTTCCATTAACATTCTTCCCAACTACTAACACTGTAAGCTAGGAGACTTCTAAACCATGCTCGAGGTATGCCTCCTAATGTAGTTGGGAAGACACAACATTTAACCAAAGGATTGATTTTTTAGAGATCCATCTAGACATTGAACATGTCCAAGTGGTTGCATGGGTCATTATTCCTATCGTATAGCAAAATCATGAGAACTTTAAGTTTGTGAGGGAAGGGCTATGTTTCAATTTCTATGGAGAGTGGCAAACTCCCCTCGTAGCAAGCTTGATCATCTTAAGCTCAAAGGCATTCCTCTAATCACCTTATCCTCTCGAACAACTCTTTTATTTCTAGGTCGTGGGAGTAACGACCTCAAGTGTGGCCTTGATTGGTCTCGTTCAAGCTCTCGGCTCGATGCAAGCTCCCATGTCATTGACTATCATAATTCTTGTGTGTTTGGTGGGCTCTTGATCTCATGCACTGATTGGTGGAGCAAGTAGAGTTAGAGTGTCGATGTGCCTATCTAGCTAACTTTTCCTTCTGGGCTCTTTCACAAAGCTGCTGAAGTTGCACAACAATCTTAACCTATTTTTGCATGCCCAAGGATTGTGTTTGCATCAACACTTTAACTGCCTCTACTAACTCTCTTACAATATTCTCAAACGTTTGCTAAAGTTGGTGACTTGTTTGTATCTCATAAGCTCCGGAAGCAATAGAAGGCTGGCGGTGAGTTTCTGGGGCCAAATCGATAGTGATATCGGTAGTGGAAGCACCTACAGGCTAGTTACCTAGAGTATTTGAACTTCTGGTGGTTCTTCCTCTAACCATTATAACTAAATAGGAAAATAACTACAATACAAATGAGGGGCCCTTCTTCTAGTACCAAAATGTTGAGGAAGAAATTTGGTAGGCCCAAATCTCAGTCAACCAGAATAGTTCTTGTATCCCCAAGCTACAATCTGGTTGCAAAAATATAGGAAAATGGTAGAAGCAAGGAGAAGGAAGAACAGGATGAACACTAGAAGCATTTTAACATGGTTCGGTGAAAATCCTTTTTTTGGATTCCTACGTCCATGGATGATTTTATTTCTATAGAAAATTTGACAGAATTATAGTAGCTGTTCTCTAGTTCCTTGTTGTATCTAATCCTCCCCATTTTATAGAGGCTAGGAGGTTACAAATGTAATTTACTAAGTTGTAAATCTATTCATCAAATAATAAATGTATTTGATAAGTATGACTTCTGCAAATCGGCTTCTGCAGATTGCTTTCTGTGCATTGGCCCTTGTAAGCTACTTTTGTAGATTTCCCTCGCTAGTTAAATCTATGAGTGGACATGTGCTTTAAGTTCACTCACGATGAGCTTTTAGCTAGGTGAGATGCTACATCTTGCGAGCCAGGACTCTTGTCTTGTGGTCACTATTGGTCTTTGATTAGTGATGTCGAGCTCGCATTTGGTGATGTGAGCTCATGCAGGATAAACTATTGGCTATGTGAGCCTGGGCTCATCTCTCGTGAGCTGGGGGCTACTACCCTAGCCTCATCCTGTGTCCCAAACTTGTGGTTGGTGCCTTTGTCGAGTGAGCTGAAATCTTTACTTTGCAAGCTTAATCTTTGCACAAGTGCAACTTTTTCCTCTTGGACTTACTTTATTGGGCTCTTGCCAGCCAATTTTTCAAAGATCCAAATTTTACCCATAACAAAAGTAAAAATGAATTAGAATATATGATAAAATCAGTATTCAAAATTTTATATAAGAATTACAAAATTAATCAAAATGCAAACAAAAAATAATATCAAAATGCAAAACATCAAAATACATAATCTAGAAAGCAATATACAAAACTCAGAACATCAAATGAACCATAAAATAGGGGAAAAGGGACTAGAGGATATAGAACATCAATCAATATAGCATACTCAAGTAGGTGGAAGGTCTTGTTGGAAGTCCATTCCTTGTAATTCAGCTTCTTTGTCTCCCACAAACCTACAAAATAGAAATTATGCTTGCACTAGTGGTACTCAGTTGATCTTGGGTCCAGATTTATAAGTAAACATAGCCAGATTTCTTTTATAGGTAGATGCTTTAGGTAATCAAATTAATTTCTCATTTAATTTCAAAATATAAGTTCCATTTTTATGTGGACAATATCTGATGTGATGTCCTCTTTGATTACAATAGAAGCAATTCATGTAACCAAAGTTCCTTTTTGTCATTTTCTTTTGCTATTTATAGCCTAATCCTTTCTTATTTTGAAAACCCTTTCGATTCTTTATGATGTTGTTGAGTCCCATCTTATTGTTAGTAAAGTCTTGTAAAGCTTTGGTCAAGCTATTTATTTTAGATCTATAGATTTCACATTAATCATAGATTTTACTTTCACTTAACAATTTTTCAGCTAAGACATTTAAGTCACTATTCTCCTTTTCAATTTGTTTAATTTTCTTCAGCAAACTTTCATTCTCAATGTTTGCATGCTTTAACTCTTTCTTAACTTTTAGTAATGATTCATAAAGTTCATTGTATAGATCATCAATCTCATCATCACTAGAGCTAAACATAGTTTGATCATATACCTCAATGTCTTCATCTTCTTAAGCCATGAGGTAGAGGAGTGCTTATTCTTCTTTTTCTTCTTCTTCTCCAGAATCCACTTCCTCATCTCCCCAAATAACTAAGTTAGATTTCTTAAAGGTTAGCTTCCTTTTCTTCCTTTCATTTTCCAACTGTCTTTTTAGATACACAAGGCAGTCTGGTTTGAAATGTCCAAGCTTCTTACATTCGAAGTATGTTTGAGTAGTGTTAGAGAATTTCCTTGTTCATTCTTATTTTAGTTTCTTCTTTGTGGAGCAAGTCTTCTCCTTTCTTTGTTTCTCTTTTCTTTGAGCAATCTCTACAGTTTCTTGCTCAATAAGGCCATGTCATTTCTTTATCTCCACCTTCACCACCATTTAATTCCTCATCTTCATCATCAAATGTCTTTGCAACTTTTACTGCTAAGGTTCTCCTTTTGTAATCATTATTATTCTTCTTGTATCTTTTTAGCTCAAGCTCATGTTCTTCCAAGTTGCCGTAGAGCTCTTGAATGGTAGGCATTCCCATTTTGAGTGATTCTTTAATAGCTGTAACTTTAGGTTGTCATTTCTTTGTTAGTGACCTTAATATCTTGTGCATTAGATCTACATTATCAAAAGTTCTTCCAAGAAGCATTAGATGGTTAGTAATAGCTGTAAATCTTTAAATAAGATCCTTAATGGATTCTCCTTCTTCCATTTTAAACATATCATCTTGGGAAACTAAGACATGAAACTTAGAGGCTTTGTCTTGTGTTGTCCCAATGTGAGCTACTTCCAATGCCTCCCATATTTCTTTTGCTATGGCACAATTGGATACTCTCTCATATTCATTTAGGGAAAGAGAATTAGAAATGATCCACTTGATTTTGGAGGCTAGAGATGTCTTTTCCTTTCTTTCTCAGTCCAAAGAGATTGGGGTTTTAGTTGTGCAATCCCATTAATTAAAGTTTTTGATGGATCATATCCATCTTCAACTATCTCCTACATGTCTACATCAATGGCTTCAATAAAACCTTTGATTTTTTGCTTCCAATAAGTGTAATGCTCTCCAGTAAAGCTAGGATGTTTATGTAAAAGTGGACATTCAGGAAAATAGTAAAACTAGAATCCATGATCCTCTTGAATTTAAAAGAGTATTAAGAGCTAAAACTCTGATACAAGTGTTGGTCCTGGGTAACTAGTCAGATTTCAATAGAAGTCTTGAATCTTCTTTCAAAATTTTAAAAGAAAATTATCAAAGTTGACTTTAATAGAAGTAATTACTTGTATTGGAAAGCAATAATCAATTATTATTACTATTTTGAGATTAATTCAGATGTAAAAACAATTTATCAAATATAATATGTGCAAGTAAAAAGTAAGTGCAATAAAGTAAAGAAGACTTCAGAATTTTTAAAGTGGTTCCACTTCAATAAAAATCATGATTAAAACGTATGTCCACTTAACCAAATCTTGCACCGGATGGTCCTTTTTTATTACTAATCACACAATATTTTACTAGGCTCTTGAGAACCAATTTAGAGACAAAAATTGTTTACACCTTCTAAAACTATGATCAACCTCACAATTAGAGAAGATGCAAAGGGAAGATCAACCTCTCCCTTTGTATATCAGATTTTTAGACCCTAGAAATCAAAAATTGAAACAAGATTTCAAGATAGAATATACAATACTTGAATTAAGATGTGAATCTTAATTATCTAATATATGATCTCCTTGGATTTGATCCAAGAATGCTTTGATTTGATGAAAATAGATGAGATAGAGATAGATTAGCTTTTGGCTCTGTTTTCTCTTAATTTTTCACAATAGTAGTTATAGAAGATTATGTTTGAAATAAGGTTAGGTTATATTTATAGTATGGCAACTGACATTTAAAAAATAACTAACTTTTAGACTGTGAATCAATTTAGAATGGATACCAACTTATGAATTGATTCATCTATGAATATCATCAAGACCTTCATAATTGAATTAATGTATGAATTGATTCACACTATCATGTGAATAGGTTATGAATTGATTACCTAATTGATTCATAGAAATTCCTAGCCTTTGATAAAAACAATTTTTCAAAACAATTCTTCATAAACTGATTCATGTTCATTTTCACAAGATTTTTAGTATGAATCAATTCACACAATGAAAAATAATTTTTATAGAAGTTGCACTTGTGAAAATGCATTTGAAAACTTTGTTAAAAAACTTTTGATTTTAACTCATTCCAAGTAATTTATTTCTACCTTAACTAATTTAAGAAGTTTATTTGGATTAAAATGAATTAGATCACACTTACAAAAGATCCTAATTAATACAAGAAAATTACTATATCTAAATGCAGATCCCTTGAATAATATTTAGTTAAATTTTAACCTACAATCAATCAATAAATACTAAACACATGATTAGATTGTGATATTGATAAAAATTATTTTTTAACATGAAAACTAAAGAAAGTATGATAGCAAAGCTAACACATGACGTTGGTTTTACTTGTTAAAACTTTTTCAACTAATGCAGTTGATTGGTGAAGTGAGAAGAAGCTGGATATGACCTACAAACACAATCGGGTCAATTGCACATGGTGGAAATGGTCCTTCAAGGATGCTTTGACAATCAAGTTAGCGAGATTCTCGCTAGGCAATTATTGGTATCACATTATTTATGCAAGCTTGAGTCACACCTTTTTTCATGTGTTGTTTAACTAGTTGTTTCACCAAGCTCTCATTTGGTCAAGTTTTGCACCCAAGTCGATCAACCAGATGTGGTCGATCGATCAACATAAGCTAAGTTGCATGTCATAGTCAATTCTAAACTAGTGCCAGTCGATTAACTTAGGTTGATTGTTTAGAGACTATAGACTATTTTAGGCTGTGTCATTTGCCTCTTTTCCTCTTAATAGGAGGCACAGTTGGCCTACCTAGAAACCTTTCATTTTCCTAAGCTAATTGTCACCTACACTTTTAGTAATGATGGTTTGGCATCTCAAGAGGCCTTAAGGCTTGTAGCAATCGCATTAGTGGATCACCATTTAGGCTATTCACCTCAGTCCACCTAACTATTAGACCCTTTCACTTCATCTATAAAACCTAACCCCAACCTTCTGAGTGTGACTTCTACCTTTGCTCTCTACTTAGACATGTCTTCAACTTTGATTCATTGTTGCCTACTATTATTCACTCTAGCGTTCTTCCTTAGCAAGGAGGTACTCCACCATAATTTCTGTAGGTAACCTCTTCTGGTGTTTTATTTTATGTTTCTTCTTTCTCTTTTGAAATACACCAACTGAGGTGACTTCTTCACAGTGGCTGCATATCATGTCTATCAGCATTCTCCTAGGTCACAATAAAAAGACTAGTGTCTATTCCTAAATGAAACTCCCCATCTAGATTCTTTTCTTTTTTTCTTTTTATTGAGACCTCTAACTTATATATGATCACCTTTATTCGACCATCCTTCCATTTTGCTTTACTTGCCCTAATCATACTTTGTTTTCTTTAAAGGTGGCCCTTGGTTTGCGTGCTCTTACACTTTATGTCTGGTGGATCAAATAACCCCATCAACCTGTCATCATATTTTGATTCTTCATCTGACCTTAGGGAATACTTGTTCAAGAGTATTGTATATCACTATGCCCTTCCGCTTTGTTCAATTATAGCCAACTAATCTTAGGATGAGCAAGGGAACAAATGAGGTCTATCTTATCGACGTCACCCCATACAACTTATGAGATGACCATCTGAATGTGAAGTTAATAGCCACTTCCATAGAATAACTAGATCTAGATGTAATTTGAGAGCTAGAAAAAGTCCATATATTCATAATGAATCCATCGAAGGAATTGTCTTTGAGCTTGCTAAGGAGGATAAGCAGGCTTGCAACTATGACACTTTATGCTTCTTGATTTTTTATAAAGATATGGTTGATCATCTTCATGTTTTCCCCCTTTTCTCCATGTTTCAAATAAGCATCCTCTAGGCAATGAACATCTACCCTTCCTAGTTAACCTAGGAGGCTTAGGCCTTCATTCTCTGCTTTGAAGTGTTGAGCCTCTAGATTTGCTTTACCTCAACCATGGAGTCCTTCTTCTTTTTCATCACCTTGTCACAATAGAAAACAAGGGGCTGGGTGCACTTCTTTTGGTGCCTTGATCAGGTCATCATAGAAAACATGCTTATCAATGTTCATTCATGGAAGCATTTATTCTTCAAAGTGCAATTAGTCAACAAATTTTATACATTTTTTTCTCCACAGTGGATAGGCTTTCTACACAACCAAGTGGACCAAACTCATGAAGCAAGCTTGGGGCTGCCACTTTGAAGATCTCTCAGACAATGATCAAGACACTATCATTCAATTTCAAGCACTAGGGTCGTTTGATGCTTAATCCATCCTTCGTATGTGCCTTACTTTGTAATTTAGCTTTGCTAGTTGGTTCCACCTTTCTGATCTATGTTTGCTTTCTTGTTTTCATACTACAAGTTGAGCAATGACATGAAAGAAATATGCCATTCAAAGATGGAACCAAAGCACATGGTTGAGATTCACACCTAAGCTTTGGCGAAGGAAAAACACATTATGCCATCGACTGCTTAACTCAAGTCAATGCTTCTTGAAGACATTGCTAGCAATTCTCCCTCCATCAGTCAGCCTGAAAACACATTTAGCTATACTAAGATGTTGTCCTTAAGAAAGTGCAAGGCTTTCTCTTAAGAGTCTGGCAAAGACAAGGAGGCCAGTTCTTTCGACATTCCTGCTCCCTCAACTAAAAAAAACCAAGGTGGGAGCTTAAAAGGAGTTACAGTTGATCGAGGCCCTTAAATGGAGCAACCTATCTTTTGATACCATGGATAGTCTATGGTACAAAGATATTGATTATGGTACTTTCTTACATAGCTAGTTGCTTCTCCCAATCAATTAGGATCCCACTAAGAAGTTTATATTGGACCATGGTCCTTTATGGCCTAGCCTGCCCACTCAACTATTGCCATCCTGGCTACTATGCTAACTTTTGTGAGGAGTGAAAGAGAACTAGTGAAATCAAACCTAAGCATCCTAAAAGAGATGAAAAAAATGTTAAAGCCAAGTCCAACTAGGTGGCTGATTGGGATAAGAGCATTTTCAATCTGGCTAACTGTATTGTTGCACTTATGAAGGAGCGAGATGCCTTGTCCCAAAAAAAATGAGGACTTGGAGAATGAACTAGAGACTAAGTAGAAAAGCTAGGTAGATAACAAAGCTGCTTGTGACCAAACACTCTGGAATGCTGTGAAAGAGATCAAGGAGCTTAGCTATCCCATGCTTTGTTTGGGTTTGCGGAATCCCTCCATTAGATTTAACACTTTAATCCTAATGTAATGCTCAACTTGTCCAAGCTCAATAGGGATAAACTTTGGAATAGATCTTGGAAAAGTTATTGAAAGCCTAATCTTGCCACTGCATCTTTGGGAAGGTTGTTGTTATGCCTTTGTTATACTTTGCTCTTGCTTCTTTTGTTTTTATTTTCTATTTTTTGTAGGGAATAAGGTGAATGGCCATATTAATAAATTCATTTTTGTTCATATATTGTTCCTTTAACTACCTTTTATATAGCACTTGTATTTGTATGTGTGTCTTCAATTGGTAGTTGTTTCTTGGCTTATCGAGTGACTTATGTTAGAATTATCAAGCTTCTTGCCTGAATGAGCCTCCAACAGGTTCTATCATTTTATTTTGCCAACCTTCCATGCCTTCGAAAGGCTTTTGTGCTTGCTGCTTACTTTCTTTTTTCTTGCTCACTCATCAATCATCAAGGCTTCTACCAAGATCTTAGCTTTACACATCTTATCGACGTTGGAGAAGTTGCTTGGCCTTTTGCCTAGGACAAATTTGATGACAAGCTTGCCCAAGAACTTTCTTTCTCAAGGAATTGAGAATGCTTATTGATTTTCTTCTTTTCCAAGGACTCTCAAGATTCCCCCAAGGACTTTCCTTTTTCATAGAGTGTCAAAACCTACAAGGACTGCCATCTTAACCATTCATCCTAATTCCTCCAAGCCGTTTATAAAAACCAAGTTGGTTCTCTTAGTGGTGACCTTTGTATTTTGTCCATATAGACCCTAGTTGCTATCATTTGCCACCCATTTCTTCAATGCTCTTCCCTAGTGTCTTGATTACACTCTTGCTTTTTATTGGAAAATTTCCATATTGTTTTCTACTTTATATGTTTTAGCCTTCTTTTTCACCTTACCTTCTTCAAAATGTGCCAGGCATGGAGGTTTTCTTTTAACAACTATGTTTCTCATAACTCTATCCTTCTCCAGTAAATCATACCAAAAAGGTCAGTGTTCTTATTGTCCCTTAACTATTTATTTTATTTTATCATCTTCTTACTTTTTGCTTTATTTTCATATTATTGGCTAACCCAATTTACCGTTCGAAGATGGACTCCAAGCAATTGGTGCAGACTTGTGCCTGAACTCAAGCAAAATAGAAACTTACTATTTGATTAACTGCTTAGCCTAATTTGGTCCAAAAGTGCTTCTTTTAGATGACTCCTTTGTTGATTAGGCAAAGCCTTCTAGTCGTCCCAAGGCATTGCCTTCATACTAGTGAAAGATGCCTGCTAAGGGCTCTTCCAAGGACAAAGGAGCAATTCTGATGACATAGATGTTGAATATTGGGCCATCCTATATAGCATATCCAAGTTTGATGGGGAATGAGCCCTAGGAGTAGATCTTAGAAGAATGGAAGAACAATTAGGCCCCTTTGGACTTTGATTATTGTCACGTTTTTCCTTTTTCATATGTATTGGCTAGGCCGATCGATTATTTGACAAACAAACTAATGAATTTTTCCTTTGCAATGCATTTTTTCAGACAATTTTTACATGGTGTCTTCACTTTTGTGCTTCCAATAGGCTTTATAGTTAATCCCCATTTGGTAATCATAAAACCTTGAAATTCCCTGGCTTTTACATTGAACGTGCATTTTTTGGATTCAACCTCAATCGAAACTTCCGCAAAGTTTCAAATGTTTCTTCCAGATCTTGTTAGTGCTATTTTGAGCTTCTTAACTTAATTGTCATGTGATCTATGTATACTTCCGTGTTCCTACCTATATGCTCTTCAAAAACCTTATTCATTAATCTTTGATAAGTTGCCCTTGCATTTTTCAAGCTGAATGACATGACCTTATAAGTAGAAGATCCCTTTATTAGTTATGAATGTTGTCTTGCACTCATCATCAGGGTGCATTTTTAGCTAATTGTATCTTAAAAATGCATCTCCAAAGCTACTATTTACTTATTAATCAATATTCAAAAATGGTTATGAATTTTTAGGGCATACCTTGTTAAGGTCAGTGAAGTTCACAAACATCCTCCACCCTTTATAGCTTTTTTCACCAAGACTGCATTCACTAGCCAAATGATATGTGGGATTTCCCTAATGAACCCTACACTTAACAATTTGTCCACTTCTCCTCTTATTACCTTCTATCTCTTAGGATCGTGATTTTTCTTCTTCTACTGCACTGGCTTTATACTGTGGTTAATTAACAACTTATGACAAGCCACTTCTAGTTCAGTTCTTGGTATGTCAGCAAGTGTCTAGGCAAACACATCAATATAATTTTGCAAGAGCTTGATTAGCTTATTTTGATTTGTTTCTCTTAAATATGCCCTTGTCTTGACTATTCTTTCATCATGGTGCCCAAAAATCCATACCTTTTCTATATTCAAACTTGGTTCTAGTCGACAAGGATTATCATGTTAAACATTGAGTAATGCTGAATCTACCATATGGCACTTGCTACTTTTCCTATCAACAAGTGCTTCCCTAGATCTTGGCCAAACTCACCATGTAACACTTTCAAGTACCTTGCGGGTTAACCCGTACTTCCCTGATTCCTCCAGTTGTTAGGAACATCATTAGCAAATAGGGAGTTAAGACAATGGCTCTTGCTTGGTTCAAAGATGGCCACCCTAGAATAACATTGTAAGCACTATTAGGGGTTGCCACTATAAGGAAAGTGGCATCTACACTTTTTTCTCAATGGCTGAGTTCTCGAGGTTAGCTTCAAAGTCACTATTCTTCCACCTGCACATGCCCTCTTGTGAAACCAATTAAAATGCCTATGTAAGGCTTATATATGCTTTGAGGAATATTGAAGGCATTAACAACATGTAAATATAAAATGTCAATGAAACTTCCATGATCAATGAGTATTTGCTTGACAATAAAGTTGTGTAGTAGAGCCAAAATGACCATTGGATTGTCATGGTCCTTGTCAATGTCCATAAAATCTTGCTTTGTGAAACAAATTAGTTCATATTGTTCCTTCCTCTACTTCCCTTCTACTGTTATTACTACTCTAAGATGCCTTGTCCTTGCATTTCTAGAAACTCTCCCTAATGAAACCTTTAGTAATTATTTTGATCATTCCCAAGATAGGAAGGGTTGCCTCCACCTATCTACCCTCTAATCGACTAGGCCATAGGAAATGGTCCTTTTCTTTGTCTTCTTTTTTCCCTTTTCTATTTAGAACTTCTTTACTCTGACAAATGCCCTCACCTTATGAGTGCTTCAATTTCATCCTTTAGGGTAACATACTCATCTATATGATGCTTGCAATCTTGGAAGAACTTAGAAAACTTGGATTTATTTGTTGGGGGAGCTTTCACTGCTTCTATAGAGGGAATTTTATCAGCTCAGCCACTCAGACATCCTGCACTGTATTGCTTATTGGTGCATTCAATAATTCATATTTGTTAAATTATCCCCAAGGATGCCTTCTCACACTCGAGTGCTCATTTTCTAGGAAGGGCACTACCAAACTGTGTGTGCTCAATTTACCACAAGCAAGCTTGACTTCTTCAACATTGAGATATTTTTTAGATCTAGCTAAGAGCTCTGAGAGAAAGACAATAAGGCATTTGGCTAGCGAGAAGGAAAAATGCCCCAAATGAAGGCTTACACTAATATACTAAACTGTCACTCCTTCATTAAGGTCCCACATTTCTAATGCTAGGGTGTTGAAGCAAGCCAAGTATTCCTTAAGGGTCTTGTGATGTTCTTACTAAAAATTAACCAAATCAGTTGAAGTTTTCCTAGGTACCTTGCTGGTGGCAAAGTGTATAGAAAATGCCTTGACAAGTTGACAAAAACTATCAATGGACTACTGACATAAGGTGGTAAATCATCATAGGCTAGCTTTTTTAAGAGTAGTAGAGAAAGTTCAGCACATGATAGTGTGCAAAGCACTAGATAATAGTATTGATGCTTGGAATGAATCTAAATGTTCTTGTGGATTGGTTGAGCTATCATATGGGTCTATGTGAGTTAGTTTTTGAAGTATGCAGGTAATGAAGCAACTATCACAGTCGTTGATAGCAGATGGTTCTCCTCCTAATAGGAGGATAATTGCCTGAAGATTTGGGTAAGGTCCACAGTGAGGTTCAGTAGGTCATAAGGTTTATGCGTGTGGATAATATGGTGGCAAGCATTAGTCATTTGTAGTAGAGTAATGGAGACACTAGGCACAAATAGCCCAATCAATTTAGATTTGAGTGGTTTATAACAAGTAAAGATAGAAGGATAAGGATGAATGGGTGATAGTAGTCATTGGCAAAGAAATAATAGGAAGAGATGGCTACATTTGCAAGGGTTGCTAGAGGCAACTAATTCTAATAGGGCTTAGAAATGTGAAGGGTTTGGGTTATCAATGAAAAAGATAAGGTGACCAGGTTGGCCTCCTTGAGAATAGGGCTTGGAAGACTAGAGGATGGTGGAGGCAAAGTGGATTGTGCTCAGGCACGACTGAGGGCATCTAACTCCTCTTGTAACTAGTAAACTTACTCCACCAGTGTGTCATGCTCGAGCTTGACAATGATCCAGCGAGCCTCCTTTGCTATCCAATCTTTGTAGTGATCATCACTAACCTGCTCATGACAATGGAGTCCATCTGTTAAAAGAGCACGAGAAGATTGCAAATGAGAGAATGCCACAGATGATGCAAAATGAAACTCTTCAACTAATGTAGTTGATCGACAAAGCGAGGAGAAGTCAGATGGTGACCTGCAAACATAATAGGGTCAATCGCACATGACGGAAGTTATCCACTATGCATGCTTTGATGATCAAGTCAGTATTTTAGTAGAGCTTCAGTAGTGTAGTGAAGATAATCTAAAATAGGGATACCTGCTAGTATATATAGGTGTTGAACATGCCTATTAGCATGCTTTTGGATGAATAGGGGGCTCTTATGTGTCTACAATGTATTGGTAACATCCTTAAGATCCCCGCTAGGCAGTTGCTGGCGTCATATTGTTCATACAGGCTTGTGTCGCACCTTTTGTCATGTGTTGTTTAAGTGTTTGTTTCACCAAGCTCTCATTTGGTCAAATTCCACACCTAGGTCAATCAACCAAATATGGTCAGTCAATCGACATGGGCAAAGCTATGTGTTAAAGCTAATTTCTCAGCTATTCCTAGTCAGTTGACTTAGGTTGATCATCTAAAGACTACATACTATTTTAAGCTTTGTCATTTGCAAAATAGCAGAAACATAGAAGATGGTGGCAACTCGACAATGTAGAGAATTCCAATCTACTTTTATGTTAAACTTTAAGAGAATTTCCAATTCCTAGATAGTGTTGTAGCTTCATTATGACTTCTTGGTATGCATTTTGGTTTATATGTTATTAAATATTTACCATCTATAATTTTAATAATATTTTCATTTACTTGTTTTTGTTTATAATTATTGCCATCAAATGTGTGTGTAAGCTCAAATGGTCCTTTCCAATGTGGAGTTCATTTACCATATTTTAATGTCTTCTACATCAGTAGTATAACTTTCCATACTAATTAGCCAACATTAAACTTTTTTACTTTCAAACACTTGCTATAAGACTTGGCCAAATTTTCTTTGTTATGGATCAAATTATCTAAGGTTTTCCACCTAATTTCATCTAGATTTTCTAATTTGTTAAGCATATGACTGTTGTAATCAACCTCAAATATTTGATTCTACCTTTGAATCCTAAAAGATTGAACTGTCACTTTGACAGGAATAATAACATCATGACCAAACACTAGCTTATATGGTGTAACCCCCCATCAACTCTTTAGGAGTATTTCTTAAAATCCATAAGGCAATGTCTAACATCTTATGCCAATTTCTTCGATATTGGTCAAATCCAGTTAACCCAAGTTAAGAACCCCAAACTATAGATTGAATGTAAATCAAGAGAGAGAGAGAGAGAGAGAGAGAGAGAAAGAATAAGGAGACACTAGAAGTTTTTAATGTGGTTTAACTAAAGTTAGTTTGACCCCTATATCCACGACTTTTATTACTTTTTTGCTGAGTGTTTTGTATCTAATGATTGATTGTGTCCTGTACAATGATTTCATCCCCTTTGATAATGTTTGGGAGTTACAATTTGAATGTAAATCTATAAAAGATAAGCATTATAACTTGATTAGGATTACATAATAAATAATAATGGGTTCCCATAAAAATAGGAAGCTAAACGAATATCCTTAGACTGTTGGTTATGGATGTGTGCTTTGATTTGCAAGCTAAGTCTTATTCTCAATGACCCAAAGTGGTTACTTTGACCTATGTTGACTAGTGGCCTTAGCTCGTATTTAGTGACCTGATGTCTTAGTCTAGCAACCTCAATCCTAGATGAGTTGGGCCCTTATTACCTGAGTCCATCCATTGGGCTTTTACCAACCTACTTATGTGATTCCAAAATACCCACAACATTAACCCCCAGCTCTCAGTGTGATCTGTAGATTGGTAGTTATAGTTTGCTAGTAAAAGCTATCAACTACAATCCACTATACCATCATTTGGACTCTTGTCCTTTCATTTCATCTGTGTCTGCTCATGCCATCATTACTACATTTAATGTATGCACTTTTTCATTACTATCAACATGGTAATGATAAAGCCTTGCTAGACCGTTAGATCAGGGGTAGTTGATCAGTTTATTGATCTAATAGTAAGGCTGATTGAGTTATAAAGTGAGAAAAACCATTTTTCCTTATTTCTCAAAATGTCCTGATGGGTGCATTGGTTGAGCCCCCCATGTTCTTGATGGTCTAGATCTTCGATGAAGTGCTTTGGGGTGTGTATGGCCTGCTGCATAGGAGATTCCTATGGACAATTCCTCTCTAAGCATCTTGGGAAGTTTTGTATAGATTTCATTCCCTTATGGTGATGCTGATGGGTTCATTTCTTTCATCTTTGTTCTTTTGCCTTCAGGGGAATAGCGAGAAGTTAGAGAGCAACTTGGCTAACAACCAAATGATGGATGGCTTGCTTATCGGATATGTTGATCTTTCAGGCCACAAGAGGCCAGTCTTCTTTATAAGTTGTGATAGTTATAGGCTTATTTTGATCTTGTATTATTGTACCTCTATATGTACATTCATCTCATTGAATGAGGTTTTTAATGAATTTTTCATAATTTTGTTACTTTTCCAAGTAGGTCAAGCTGGATACTCAATAGGTTGTAACTAATAACATGTGGGTTGACATGAATGAGTTCCTGCAAACCATGACTTAACAAACATTAGTGAAAATGAATGTCCAGTAGGTCAATTGACCTCATTTAGCAAACCAATGACTTTATTATCAAGATAAATATCTAGATAGGGCGAATGAATGCGGGCTGGGTAGTAGGTCACATGAATGCAATGCCAAGTAGTAGGTCACATGAATGGAGTGCCGAATAGTAGGTCATATATGATGTCAAATAGTAGGTCATATATAGTACCGAATAGTAGGTTACATATGGTGCCAAATAGTAGGTCATATGTGGTGATGAATAGTAAGATGCATACGATGCTGGGTAGTAGGTCATATGCAGTGCCAAATAGTAGGTCACATACGATGCCAAATAGTAGATCGTATACAGTGCTGCATAGTAGGTCACATACAGTGCTGAGTAGTAGGCCGCATATAATGCTGAGTAGTAGGTCGTATACGGTGCCAAATAATAGGTCGTATGCACTGCTAAATAGTAGGTCACATACGATGCCGAGTAGTAGGTCGAATGCGATACCGAATAGTAGGTCGCATACGGTGCCAAATAATAGGTCATATGCGGTGCCAAATAGTAGGTTGTATACAATGTCGAGTAGTAGGTCATATGCAATACCAAATAGTAGGTCGCATACAATGTCAAGTTTTTGTAAGTATGTCAAGTTGAATACATCTTCCAGATTAGAAAGGTAAGTGTTTGCTTCCGATTAGAAGGGTGATAGCTCACTTTCGGTGTAGTATTCTATTGAAAATTTATCCAAAAATTAGTAGATAGTCATAAAAACTTAAAAACATTAGCAGTTTTATCAATTTTTGAACAACATTATAGGACTAGATAAGGAAATTCAAATTCATTGATCATATGAATGGAAATGTTCAACATTCCATGCTTATAGTTCTCCACTAGAAATTACATTAACCTTCTTCCCCCTCACCCCTAGCTTGACTTCATCCTTGTAGTAGCATTGGTCTATACGTTGATCGCCTCACACACATCCAATTCCATTAGGGGTCGAGAATCTAAGGGTGAGTGTCTTGGTGGATGTGACCATGTCTAAGTCATTAACCACAAGTTTCCCTAACACCACATTATATGCTAAAGGACAATCGATGATTAGAAAGTATGCCAAGACGATTGCCTAGTGACCCTAGTCTCCAAGAGTAATGGAAAGCCTGATCTACCCCACTGATAGTGTTGCATCTCCTGTAAAGCCATAAAAGGGCTCTGGGGAAAGCTTTAGTTGATTTAAGCTTAGGCCTATCTATTCAAAGCATCCTTTGTACATGATGTTCACCAAGTTACCTGTATCTATCATAATTTTTTGTACCTCAGTGTTACCAATTCTAGCTCAGATAACCAGTATGTCATTATGGGGAGAATGTATGCCTCGTGCATCCTTATTTGTGAAGGTGATGCTATCTGAGGTCATCATTGCTTTCTTGGCAGGACCCTCGAATTCACTATGTTCCGTGAGCAGGACATGACTTGCTTCTCGCACGTAGCATTCACATGGCCTGTTTGAGGTACCTACAATGTGAGGCCCACTGTGAATGGTAAATATAGTTCTTACTGAGGGTGCCTCCTCCTACTCAAGAGTTCGTTGGCACTACTATTGCGCTGGTTGCTATTCTGTAGGTTGCACCATATAATCTCTTAAACAACCTCTCTTGATTAGGTCCTCAATTGCATCCTTGAGTGCCCTGCATTCCGAAGTGTTGTGCCCGATTTCACCATGATAAGCATAATACTTGTTCTTGTTTTTTAACTAATCGGGAGTCCTTATGGGGTTAGGCTTCCTAAAATCCTTCTTATCCTTCTCCATCGCAAAGATCCTTTCATGAGTATTTGATAAGACGCTGTAGCTGTCTTGGCAACCTTTACACCAAAATCGCTCATTGCTAGCCTTCTTTACAATCTAATTTTCAGGGTCATCATCTTGACTCTCCCTGCTATTGCGAGTATTGTTCCTTTTTTACTCTAGTTGGAGCTATTAGCCTTGTCCTTGGACTTTTTAGGGCCAAAGGTTTCCTCCCACTTGATCTTATTGGCAACTCATTCATAGAACTCACCTAGGTCCTTTACCAGAGACTTGTATATGCTCTTATATGGCTTCCCATCTTTGTGGAGTCCTACAAAGATCATTGTTAAGATGATTCTTTACGTTACTAACCTCATGTCTAAATCGGGTAATGTAGTCTTTCAGTGATTCATTCTTTCACTGAAAGACTGTCGTGAAGTGGCAAGGTGGTGCGAGCTACCTTCTCAATGCCCTGTACTGCTTGATGAATCTCCCCTAGCATTCTTCCTAAACGTCAAAGCTGTGAGCTTTGAGATTCCTAAACCATGTTTGAGGTATGTCTCTTAGAGTGGCTAGGAAGACACGACACTTGACTAAAGGATTGGTTGTCTAAAGATCCATCTATATGTTAAATGCATCCAGGTGGTTGTATGGGTCATTATCCCCATTGTATAGTGGGATAGTGGGAACTTTGAACTTGTGAGGGAGAGGCTCTTTCTTAATCTCCCTGGTGAACGGCGTCCTCCCTTTATAACGATCTCGATGGTCCTGAGCCCGAGGGTGTTATTCCAACTACTCTACCCTCTGAAGCAGCTCCTTTACCATATGGTCCTGAGCGTTAAACTGATGACTAGAAGATGGTTGACTCCTCTTTTTATCATGGGAGTGTCAATCTGAGGTCCTGTGCTTCCTCTACTTGTAACCCAATGAGCTTTAATCTGAGAAATGTCTCTGATTGGTCCTGTTTGAGCCTTTAATTTGACGTGAACCCCCACATCATTGATGATCTCCTTCATTCTCCTCATGAGCTCGATGGACCTCTGACCTTAGATGTAAGTTGGTAGAGTGAGTTGAATAAGTGTGCTAAAGTATTTCACTAGTTAGTCTCTCTTCTTGAGCTCCTTCCCCTATCCGTTGGAGAGCTTTTTTCTACGTAGTGCCCCCAATCTGCTCTTGTGAGCGCTGGGCTTACGCCTAAGTCAATGCCCTAACCACTTTAGCCAACTCTCCTAACATTTTCTCCAGTGTGCCATGATGTTAATGCCATACTTGTATTCTGTCAATAATATCAGGTTAGTATAAGGCCACTAGGGACATGTCGGTGGCAATACCTATGGTGGGGACGGCAAAAGTGTCTACAACAAGAAAGACTAGATCCCTCTGTTGTTCCATATGACCATCAGGCTGGTCAACTACAGCATCTAAACTCCTAGCAATTTTTCCTCTAGCCATTAAAAAAAGTGAAGGGGAATGTAGTTTAGGGCCCTCCTTTTAGCAGCAAAATATTAACGGTTGAATCCGATTAACCCAAGTCCAGAATCCCAAATTGTAGATTGAATATAAATTAAGAGAGAGAAAAAGAGAGAGAGAGAAAGAAAGAAAGAAAGAAAGAAAGAATAAGGAGACACCAGAAGTTTTTAATGTAGTTTGGCTAAAGTCAGTTTGACCACTACCTCCATGGCTTTTATTACTCTTTTGCTGAGTGTTATGTATCTGATGATTAATTGTGTCCTGTATAATGATTTCATCCCCTTTTATAATGGTTGAAGGTTATAATTTGAATATAAATCTGTAACAGATAAATATCATGATTTGATTAGGATTACATAATAGATAATAATAGGTTCCCATAAAAATAGGAAGCTGAACAGATTTCCTTGGACTATTGGTTGTGGATGCATGCTTTGATCTACAAGCTACACTTTTTTCTCAATGACACGAAGTGGCTGCTTTAACCCGTGTTAACCAGTGACCTTAGCTCATATTTAGTAACCTAATGTCTTAGTCCAGCAACCTCAATCCTAGATGAGTTGGGCCCTTATTACTTAAGTCTGTCCATTGGGCTTTAACTAGCCCACTTACATGATTCCAAAAATACCCACAACAGATATTGACTAACATTTTTTTTAATTACACTTATAATCATTTTGTTAGCAGCTTTCACTTGACCATTAGCTTGTGTGTAATAAGATGTCAAAGTTAACATTTTAATTTCCCTCAATTTGGCATATTCTTTAACTTGTTGACCTATGAACAATGCTCCACGATTTGTAATAATTGTTTCTAGTAAACCAAGAAGACAAAGAATATGATGTTCAATAAAATCAATTACATTGGATTGTTTTAATTCTTTGACCACAATGACTTCAACCACTTAGTGAAGTAATCTATGGCCACTAAAATAAAATGATATCCTTGAGAGGATGATGGATATATTTTCCCAATTAAATCCAATGCCTAACCTCTATGGCCATGGTTTTATTATATAATTTAGTTTAATTGTTAATATTTTTTGAATTGGCTCATGTTTTTTACATTCTTCACATCCCTTGGTATAGTCAATGCAATTTTTAATCATTTTAGGTCAATAAAAATCTTGTCAAATAAAAATCCATTTCATTTTAGGGCCAGCTTAGTGTGCACCACAAATTACTTCATAGACTTTGGCCAATGCTATTAATGCTTCTTTATTTCCTAGACATTTTAATAATTGCCCTTCAAAACCTTTTTTGTTTTTTTTTTTTGTAAAGAAGCCCATCAACTAATACAAATTTGATGGCTTTCACTCTAATATTTCGACAAATTGATATTGAAGGATTCAACAAGTAGTACCAATGAAGTTCTCCACTTCTTGAGTTTCAACAGTTTCTAGGAAAGTATGTTGTTGAATTAATTTGACAAATTTATTTTTATCAATCTTGTACCCAAAGGCAAGTTGAGCCAACTCATTGGCTTTTTCATTTTCCAACTTGGCACATGATTTATATTTACATCCTCAAACCTCTTCAAAGTTTGAATGTAATTACCAAATACTTCATTAATTTCATATTTAAACATCTATACTTTTGAGATATTTGTTTCATAACTAATTAAGAATTACCATAAATTTTGACACATCTTGCTCCCTGATTTAATAAAATATCTAAATCGATTATTATTGCTTCATATTCAGCCTCATTATTGGAGCACTTTTTATCTAAATTGAATAGAAATTCAACTAGCATTTTTTTCAGTGTCATGATTAAAACTCCCATACCTAAATCATTTTTATGACAAGAACCATCGAAACATAACTTTTAGGGTTTTATATTGATATAGTTAATTTTCTTCTCATGATGTTCGACTATAAAGTTGACCATTACTTGTCACTTAGCAGCCTTTGATGGGTAGTATTGTAAGGAAAATTCCATTCAACTCAACACCCATTTTCCAACTTGTCTATGAGTGAACATTTTTGACAACATATATTTTAGAATGTCAGTTTTCACAATAACATGCACATTAGTCAATAATAAATAATAACATATGCACAAGAGCAATACAAAGACAAACATAAGTTTTTCATTGCTGAATATCTTTGTTTTATGGAATTTAAAACCCTAGAAAGATAATAGATAACCCTTTTTAAATATATTCCATTATCTAGGGCTTACATCATCCGAAGCCAAAACATAATATTTAAACGGCTTTCCTGACTTTGGAAATGACATTACTAGGGGTGACATTAAATACTATTCATATCTTCAAATGCTTGTTGATGACACTCATTCCAACAAAATTCCTCTTTTTCCTTCAACTTCAATAAAGGTGAAAATATTCTTGTTTGACTAGAAAAATTGGAAACAAAATTGCAAAGAAAATTTACCTAGTCGAGAAAGCTTTGCAATTCTTTCTGATTTGTTGGAGTAGTAGTCTCTAGAATTGCTTTGGCCTTATTTTTGTCAACTTTGTCCCCTTTTAGTGAATTAAGAATCCTAAGAATTTACCTACAGAAACACTAATACACATTTCAAAGTGTTCGCCTTCAGATTCATTTGACGCATCTATTTAAATGGTTGGTCCAAATTTTTTATGTGCTTTTCATAAGATCTAGCTTTGACTACTACATCATCAATGTAAACATCATTTTACTGATTAAGTCATGGAAAATTGTGTAATTATGTATAATTAAAAAATTATGAAAAGGCCTTTCCTTGTTTCTATTCCCTTTCTATTGTATTTAGAAAATTCCTTGTATTATAGTACTAGTTATTCATAGCATGTATATTGTGACGAAGACTTCAATGCCTTTTAATAAGTTGCTCCTGCATTCTTTAAACCAAAAGGCATCACCACCCACTCAAAGGTTCCATCGCACTAAGACATCTTAAAGCTATTTTTGACAAATCATCCTTTGCAATGCAAACTTGATTATATCTGACATTTCCATCCATGTAGTTGACAACAATGTGCATTGAAGCTTAATCAATTAGCATGCCATCTGCTGGCATAGGGTATTAATCTTTTAGTGTTATGTCATTCAAATTGCTAAAGTCAATGCATACTCTAAGTTTTCCATTTTTCTTCATTACCAAGACCACATTTGAAATCCATTCAAAATATCTAGTGGTTTTGATGAAAATAGCTTTTAGTAGCCTTTCAATCTCTTCTTTAATTTTATGAACAATATTAAGAGAAAAATGCCTAGGAGCTTGTTTATGTGGTCAGAAGCCTTCCTTAAAAGGTAATTTGTGTTCGACTAGATCTCACCTTAAACCTAACATTTCTTCATAGTTCCATGCAAAACAATCTATATATTCCTTTAGTACTTGAAGTATTCTTAGTGTTTTGACTTCAAGTAAAAGTGCATTGATGTAAGTTAGCCTTTTTTTTTTCTTCATTTCTCATAGGTGAATTAAGAAATCCAAATGGACTGTCATCATAAATACAATCTGAGAGAATTATTGATTCCTTTTGCTCGACCATGTAGGTTGACAGTCAAGCTAAATGCTTTTGAATATTATTCATTGTTTTTATTGTTTTCATAGGTTGAACCTAAGTCCATAGCCTTTGGGATTACAAAAAATTCAAATGAAATCAAAATGCAAGTTTTGACTCCTTCTGGGTCAAAGTTGTCTTCAACTATTGAGGGCTTAATGTAAGGATTGTAGATTTTGAACTTGGCATTACATTGCTAAACATAGCAAGGACTATCATCAGCTAAGACACATTCTAATCAATCATTAGTAGTCCATATTACTAACCTTTGATGAATAGTTAAAGGTATAACACCAGCTACGTGGACCCAATCTCATCCTAATAGTAAGTTATAGCTTGACTTGGATGGAACCACTACAAAAAGGGTTTATCGAGATACATAACCAACCTTAAAATCAACTAGCATTACTCCTTCTAATGCTAACATCCTCCCATAAAAATTTGATACTGTGATGTTCGATAGCACCAAATCTTTGGCAAATTTTTTGGACTTTACAAAAGTTAACCTTGGTATTAAATTAACAGAAGCACCACCATGGACCAAAATGCAATTTATCGGTCAACCATCGACATGGGCTTTTATATGTAAATGTCACAAATGAGTTTTCATTTGCTATATTAGTCTTTCAAAGAAAGCATAGGTGTTCTCATCTAAGATGATTGTTTCATTATAGTCATTTTCATTATGGAAACATCAGTCGAATCTTGTTTAAAACTTACAAAAAAATCAATAGCCAATACCATGTTAACTTCCATTTTTTTACCATTAGTTTTCACGTATTTTGCTAATTTTGTCTTCTCCTTCCCTTTCCTTCTACCACTTAACTCTTCAAGGCCTAATGGAATCTAGTCAAAATATTAGCCCATTTTTTTGTCTTCTTTTAAAAGTAGCTTGTCTTTGTATTCGATGCTTTTGAGTCCTTGTTGGAGGTAGAGGTTCATAATTTGGGTTGTATCATTTGGCTTACCCTTTTGGAATCCTGGGCTTCGACATTTGTTTCTTTTTTGGCTATGGTTCATTAGTTACCCATTTTTCATCTAGCATATCCCCTTGAGGTACTCAAGTTCGTTTATAATAGTTTCTCTCTTACTCAATTGATTTTGATAACCAAAGTTAAAGGTGACTTTTCTTTTGTATCTTCTTTTCTTTCAACTTTTCTGATTTTCTCTTTCTTTTTGTCTTCCTTTTTGACAATTATGCCCTTCTGCACAACCAAAATAGTTTTTTTTTTTTTTTACTTTTTCTTTTTCATCAAGGTCTATTCTGTCACGTTCCTTTAAATTGACAAGTAAGACTCTTATCTCATCATAATATTTTTCACATATAGGACACATTTTGACTATCCCGCCTTAACATCAATCCTTTTGAAGAATTCTAAATTTGACTTGCCTTCTTTTGTGTAAGCTTCAGGTATGAAAAGTGCATATAAAGGATTATCATATCCATAGATAATTATCACATTCACTTTGGCCATGTCCATTTCTTTCAACTTCGAGGGTTCAACATAGTTTGCACTTGCTAGGAAAATATCTTTGTCAATTATCATTTCCTTTCCTTTGTCAACAAATTGAAAGTGTCCTTGCTTGATAGCCTTTACCAGAAAGTGTTGTAAATTTTGACAATTTACAACCTCTAGGGGATTCTATTTGATTTATCCATTCTAGAAATACACCCCTATAATTAGGATAAGTGCTATGTCCTCTTAATTGGTTTAGGAATCATTTAACTAGGAATTGGATGTTTTGTTCTTGACCTTGTTAAAAATTGATTATGATTTAGGTTTATAGGGATTTGCATGTTACCATCAATTTGGTTATCATTCTGAATTCTTTCTTTCCCACATTGAAGTATTCTAAATTGACCATACTATAGTTGTTCCATTTCAAGTTCTTCATTTTTTATGTTCTCATACCCCCTTTCATCATCATGATTATTGTTATCAATATTTTGACCATTTTCATTATTCCGACCATTGCCTAATGGATTTCCATTCTTTCTAATGCCTAATTTATTCTTTGTTGACTCAAAACATTATTTTCTAGCATTGGTTATAGTATATTCGTAATTTGTTGCGACATCATATGGATCATGCCATGATTACTCTCATCCATCTGCTGTCGAAAAATAGCAACACTTTCAAGAGTTAAACCAAATAGATTTCCATGATAATTATGGTCTATTTGGTCCATTTTTGGGAAATATGGCATGCCATAAGGCATTGAGCCCTAAGTATTGGTTCACTATTATCTTGTGGTCTATTTCGATCAATCGAATTGTAATTGTTGTTATTATTTTTGTTTCTACTGGGTGTTTCTTGTGAATTTTTTTTTATTTTGATTTTGGTTTTAGTTATTTCTTTATGTATTGTTTTGATTATTTTGATTGTTAACAACCACATTTTCAATAGAACCAGCATTGTCCGTATTTTCATTTTCAATAGGCCTTTCCTCATTTTGGGAGCCATTTTATGAATTTATAGTAGACATATTTTCAAAGTTTCCTAACAAAATAGTAACATGTCTAAGGATCATGCAAGATTAGAGATTAGGAATACCTTAATTGTGTCTTATCGAGTGTGCATATTTGTTTCAAGCCAAATTTTATGAGTTAGAGAGTTTTGACTCTAAAATGGACCCTTCACAGCAATCAGGCAAGATTCTGACCTTTTAAGATCTCCAGATGAAGCAATACACTATAAAATAAAAATATATAAAGATTTCACTATAAATGGTTGTAAATTACATCAAAAGGACTCAATTATGGCACATAAAGTTACAAGCATGGGAGTGAAGGAATTCCTACAAACTAAGAGGGTTAACAAAGGACTGAAATGTTTAGGAAAGCACTACGAAGAACACAAAATGCATTTTAGTAAGTTGAGTGGTTACAAAAATTAAAAGCCCCTCATTAGTGTATTAGTGCACTATCTATAAGTAACACAATTAGTTTTTTTGAATAACTGTTCAAGAAAATTGGCCCCTATCCTAGTAAAAATAAAAATTAAATTAAATTAAAGGCAACAAAATAACTGCAAGATAACTTCTCATCATGTGATCAACATGTGTTTTTACTTTAATTATATTTGTCAATCACTGCAACTCCTGTGTTAATCCAACCAATTTGTTTTGACTTCAATATAGTCGAATTGTACCATAAATGAATAGCTAACAAGTTGTGATATATGCTCATTTAAATTGGTCTTGTTCAACAAATTATATTATTTGTAATTACAAACTATGGTCAATCAAAATCAAAATAATCAACTATTTATTATTTATCTTATTTAGATTAATAAATGCCTTGATTTAGTAAAAGAATAATTTTGATAATCCCACTTATTATGAATGGATTTAAAATGTTGCATGTAAGAAATTTTACATTATTATTCATTTATCATGTCAAAAACCTTTCTGTGATGCAATGTATGTGCAAAAAGATTGTGTTAAAGGGTTATGTTAATATGCATGGTTTGTAAGTTCAAATTCCTTAAATAATTTTTGTGATAAAATTATTGTAAGAATTTTAGACTATGGTATGAAACTTATTCAACAAAATATTATGGGATATTGCTTGATAGCTTTATGCCTTTTGTATATGTTATTAGGAATTGTTGTCATATTATAAAGATCTCTAATACATTATTATATGATTATAAGGAATTGTGGGATCAATACTAGTAAATACTTTGGTAATATTTCGGATATGTTTAATCAAGTTCGAATTAAGCTTTATTTAATGTCATGGTATTGATATATTGCACTATTCATTTGGGGCTTCAAAATGAGTTTATGCATGAAGTTAATAATATATAAAAGTTTTCTTTAAAAAATTATGCCTTAAATGTTATTAAATGATATGCTAGAGGCTTACAGAGATTAGAAGTATTATGATTTGCCTGCAAATAATCTGATAGCTTGGTGCTATGATATTTTTCATTTGGCTTTCATGTTTGATTATACCCTTAAGTTGACTTTTGGATTATTCAAATTTTGGTGGATTGAGTCAAAATGCATGATGCATTACCAATTTGGTTTACCTTTGTTATAAGATTAATTGAAATGTTTGTTATTAATTCCATCTTTATACTTGTTATAGGTAAAAATCGACTTTGAAGAATAAGTCAGCACGAGCCCAGCAGAACCTAAGTTACCCAGCTCGCTGAAGACTCCCAGCAGACACTAGCTCACTCATTGCTAGAAGGTGACATGACGAGGTCACTATAAGACCGGCTCGCTAAGCAGCTGGCCATCTTGCTCGAGCTCGCTATGCTACAGAGACAGTATCAAGCTCACTAAGTGACCTGCCACAACAATCCCGAGCTAAGAATCCTAATTCAGGTGGATGGACATCTCACCCAAACAAGGCGGGATTAAGTGTTAGACACACATATGCTAGCTTGCAACAGACAAAAGGGGCCCACCCCATAGAAAGTAGCCTACAACAACCGAATTACAGGAGTCTTACTATTTTTTACATTTATTTCTTGATGTAATAGAACTATAGCTTGTAATCATTATATGTAACCCTTCCTTCCTCTATAAATAGGAACTCATTGTTAGAAGAGGGGGAGGCCGGAAAAACGTGTAAGCTAAAGCTCTGTAAACATCTCTTTTCCCATATTAATAAAAGCTCCACTATGGACGTAGGGTCCGATACCACTCGGATTTGGCCAATTCACATTAAAGATTGTGTATCCTGTCACCTTTCTTCCTCATCACCATCTTCATTATCCTCCTGACTACACATCTTTCAAACCAAAAAACAGCTTGGGGTTCAAGAACCATACACCTGTTGACAGGAATTTGGCTTAACCAAATTTCACCGTCAACATTTTGGTGCTCCAAGAAGGGCCCATCTGTTTTATGCATCCATTTTTCTGAAACATTCATCTCTGTAGCAGCAATGCTACAAGGAAGGATGACTCAAAGTTCAACCGCTCCAGTCTTTCAACCAGCGGATGCTCCCATTATGGGGGCTCATCAACATTTTATTGCTATCCCGAGAGCTGAAGAGGCACAAATGTCTGGCCAACCCCATCTGGCACTTGAAAATATGGTAAGAGAGTTAGTTGAAATTGTTAAAGCAATGGCACAAGCACAAACCCAGGGTGCTCAAAGATAACAAGAAATCATGACACAACTCCAGCAACTCTATAGAGAAGCTCAGAAGAAAACTTATGAAGATCACAATAGCTAACGATTGGGGGGCTCGCAACCAGTAGAAAGCTCCACCCCTTAGCCCAAAATGTAGAACCTGATAATGGAAGAAGTTCTCCAAAGGCTTAAACAGCTAGAAGAGCACCCGTGGCCTCAAAGTAACTAATCTCTCTATGAAGAGAGCTCACTTTTTTCTATGGAGATCGAAATACAACCTCTTCCACAGAAACTTAAAGTGCCCATGATCCCATCGTATGACAAGAATAGCGACTCGAGCGACCACCTAGATGCGTTCAATATCCAGATAGATCTTCAAACAACTGACCCTCTGGTGAAATGTCGTGTCTTCCCAGCTACATTAAGAGGAATACCTCGGGCATGGTTCAGAAACCTCCAAACTCATAGCATCAGCAGCTGGGAAAAGTGCCAAAAGAAATTTGTTGATCAATACCGGGCATTAAAGAGGCAGCTCACACCTCCCTGTCACCTCGTAATGATCTTTCAGCGTAAGAACGAGTCACTAAATGACTACATAGCCAGATTTAGGCATAAAGCCAACTCCGTGGGAAACCCTTCGGAGGAAAGCATCCTAACAGCAATTTCGACAGGACTCCGTAAAGACGGGAAGTTGCACAAAAGCCTCTATAAGTCCCCAGCTCGAGATCTTTCTAAATTTTATAAGTGAGCTACTAAACAAATAAGATGGGAAAAAACTTTCAGAGTTAAAGATCCTAAGCAAAAAATGAACACCAGTGGTCCCACTGTGAGCAAAAAGAAGGGTGAAGAAAGTCGCAGTCATGACCCCAGCTCTCAACTCATGAAAAAGACAATATGCCTTAACGACCTAGAGGCCGCTTCAAAAATTACAGTAGCCTATCAGACATGCAGGATAGAATTTATGCCGTAAAAAGGCATACTGAGGATTTCGGGAGGCCCAAGCCAATAAGAGCTCCCCCCAAGTCCAGAGATCCAAGCAGATTTTGTGCTTATCATAATGAGGTCAGACACACCACCTCGAAATGTTGGCACTAAAAGATGTCATAGAAGAGCTCATCAGGAGGGGTAGGTTAGGGGATTATATGGTGAGTTGCCAGAATAGCAAGCTCAGCAAGCCCAGCGAGTCACGGGTTGAGAGACAGAACCTTCCATCAGAACCATATTCTAATCCTGTAACATTCTCATGAACTTTACTATGATTTTGAAATCTCTGTATGAATTGTCCAGCAAAACGCTGCTTGAAAGGAACCATTCTATATTGAACCTATGAAACTTACAACTGATTGGCCAAAACTTAGAAATACTATCCAGCTAACGACAAGCCTTCGCCTTACCATGCAAACATAATCGAAAACAAAACCTATCCAAAGGTGAGACGGCCTAGAGCCTACCTTGCATTCGAGGGTGAGATGGCCTTTGAGCCTACCTCACGTCTAAGGGTAAGATGGCCCAGAGCCTACCTCGTGACAACACAATCAAAAACAAAACTTGTCCAAGGGTGAGACGGCCTAGAGCCTACCTCGCGTTCGAGGGTGAGACGGCCTCTAAGCCTACCTTGTGTCCGAAGGTGAGATGGCCTAGAGCCTACCTTTTGACAACACAATGAAAAACAAAACTTGTCCGAGGGTGAGATGGCAAACAAAACTTGTCCAAGGGTGAGACAACCTTTGAGCCTACCTCACGTCCAAGGATGAGATAGCCTCACAACAAAAGCATAACCAAAAATGACAATGATATACTCAAACCTAATAATTGGCTACAAGCTTATCACATCACAAGGATGCTGAAATAAACTTGTTGCAGCTCTCATGCAACTCAGTATCTGCAGCTAGCATATGGGCAGAAAATTGTAACTCATATGCGATCTCTTATCAAGTGCAGCTTGCAACGCGACTTGACTGTTGCCCATCATGAATCGAGAAAATTCAAATGACAAGGATAGTAAAGAATTGAAAGCACAGCCGATTGGTTAGAAAAATATTTCATTAATCATTAGAAATGTACAAACAACGGTGCACAAAGCATCCGATACAACATTCAAAAGCTTCACAAAAGAGCTCATACATTAAAAGGCCTCATCCAACGGGGTAAAATTACATCAGAAGAAGAAGAAATACAGAAAAGGCAAAAAGCCTGAAACCCTAATACTACCATTCTGGCAAAAAATTGAAGAGCCGGCTATAGGTAGGCAAACTCCCACCAGTAGGAAGACCAGCAACTCCACTTCTGCAGTCTTCCCATACCCAGCCGACAGTTCCTACTACACCAGACCCCGTGTGATTCAAAAAGGTACCTAGAGCCCAACCGGTGATGTTGGATTCTATGCCAGGACCCAGGGGAAGTGATCTAAGATCTGCACAAGACTCCTCGGGAGCCCACAAGATGAACCTAGTGAGGAAACCACGTGCAACAGGCTATCTATGCCTCCAAACATTCTGCAACAAACCATCCATGCCTCAAAAAGCTTTGCTAAAAGCCAAGTTACTAAAAACATAGGGGGTTCAACGGACTCCTCCATTGAACTCTTTTGAGAAAAAGAAAGAAAACCCTCAGGGTATAAAAAAAGACCAGCTCAGTCCATCAAAAAATCCAGAAGATATCTAGTTGATCTTAATCTGATGACCCAAAATAAGCGACAACGCCATGCCAACAGCCGAAAACTGTGAACAGAAGAAAGCATGGTCAGAAGCAGAATGAAAGGATAAAAAAGAAAACTGAAATGACAATTCAGGCAGGCAAGGACTTTGACTACAAACAAAGCCTCGAAAAAAATTGCAACTCCCAATCTGCAAAGCAGACTGAGAGTTAGGGGGCTTATGTTATGGGTAAAAATTAACTTTGAAGAATAAGTCAGCACAAGCCCAGTAGAAGCTAAGTTACCCAGCTCTCTGAATACACCTAGTGGACACTGCTTCCCTCATCGCTAAAAGGCAACACAACGAGGTCACTATAAGACCGCCTTGCTAAACAGCCGGCCATCCTACTCAAGCTCGCTATGCTACAAAGACAGTACCGAGCTCGTTAAGTGACCTACCACAGCGATCCTGAGTTGAGAATCCCAGTTCGGGAGGATAGACATCTCACTCAAATAAGGCAGAATTAAATGTTAGACACACATATGCCAGCTTGCAACCAACAAGAGGGGCCCACCCTATAAAAAGCAGCCTGTAATAGTCGGATTATAAGAGTCTTACTGTCTTTTATATTTATTTCTTGATGTAACATAACTGTAGCTTGTAATAATTATATGTAATCCTTTCTTCCTCTATAAATAGGAACTTATTGTTAGAAGAGGGGGAGGCCAGAAAAATGTGTAAACTAAAGCTCTGTAAAAACATCTTTTCCCATATTAATAAAAGTTCCGCCATGGACGTAGGGTTCAGTACCACCCAAATTTGACCGAACCACGTTAAAGATTGTGTATCCCGTCACCTTTCTTCCTCTTCACCATCTTCATCATCCTCCTGACTGCACATCTTTCAAACCAGAAAATAACTTGGGATTCAAGAACCACACACCCATTGACAAGAATTTGGCTGAACCAAATTTTGCTGTCAACAATATCTGATAATAGCTTGTAGCTTGGTTTTCTTGAATAATAAGGAAGTTTTTAATTTATTCATGAACTACAAAATGCTAATTAGATTCCTTGATTGCTAGAGTTGTTATAAGAAAGTTTGATAATTTTATTTTATTAAAGGAGAAGTTGTAAAGGCTTAAAATTATAAATTTCAACCAATCACTTAAAAGTATATGTTATATTTTTTGATGTGACAAGTCAAATGAAAGAAAATTATATGTGTACTTCCATGTATTTTACTTTTTATGTATATAGTCTAATGATTATCTTATGTGCATTAATTGTGATTGATGTTTCATGTTAGACATAATGTTAGATTGAAGTGACTTAACTCAGTGCTCCTATGAAATGTCTAAGGATATAAAACATTTTCTAGGGAAAACATTTGTCTTTCACAAGAAGATTTTGTTGCATTTAATCATTAGACTTGTGTATTTTGATTATGTGCACATAATGGAAAATTGTGTCTTTTTGACATGATTAATTTATTCTCGAATCAAATCCATAGGTCAATATTGTTATCTTGATAAAGATAATGTGATTTTATGAGAAATTAATTGTATCTCTTTAGTGATGTATTAATATTACTCTTTTATGAGAAAGTTGCCATAGTTGTCTCCTTATAGGATGTTTATTGAGAATCTAGTTATCTCTATATAATTAATTATATTTGTCTCTTTTAAGATGTTAGATTGTTTCATGAGAAATTATGTTAATCTTCTTGGGAAGATTTAGTAGCTTTCATGAGAAAAACCACAGTCAAGACTTTTACACAAAATCATAAATGGATCACTTAACTATGCTATATGTATAACTACACCGTCATATCTGTGTGATCATATCAAAGGAATAACTAGCTCATGTGATTATGGATGATGTAAATGGTTAAATAATAGTTTTGAGGTGTTTATTGGGCTATCTTGGATTTAGTGGCCACTTGAGTTTGTTTAACCCAAGAGTCTTTTTTAAAATAATTTTACAAAATATATAACACTAATTAATGTTTGCTCAAATGGGAGAATGTTAGAATATTTTTATAATTATTGGACTTCAATTGATTGGGATTTTGATTTGCGAAAATAGGTTCAATGTGTAACCAAATATAACTTGAAAATCTGAATGTATAAGTGATATAATTGATTGGGTTGCACCTCTTGGACTTAACGTTTGATATATTGGATGTGATTCTTTGGTTTGGTGTAAGCCTATAATTGACAACCCTAATAGGAGGTGAGTTAGTTATATGTGTAAACTATTTTATGAGCCAAGTCCCTTCTACATTTCATAAGGTCTCGCCTAACAGTCCTATTGAAATTTATCTTTTGATTGACCTTGGAAAAATAGGGAAAGAATTTATTCTTGAAGTATATTGCATATTTTTGCGACATTACTGCTTTGGAAACAAAATTTATGATCTAAAGTGGTAATATTTTTTTATTTTGGTATATATGATTTATAAGAATATTGAAATTTTCCAACCTTTCCATCTCCTTTTTCATTTTCATTCCCAATTCTTATGTGATCATAAATTCTTCTATCTAAGCAATTAAACAAATGAGTTGTCATTCAACGGTATCTTGCCAACTCTAGAATAAATCGCCAACTACTCATTGCTAAATTGAGTACTATAAAATAAAAAGAAATACTTAAGAGAAAACAAAAGTCAAAAGAAAAATATACATGATATAAGCTTTTATGTTTTAAAATTTGTTAGCACAGTTGGAATCTTATATGCTGGAATCGTGCATAAGCAATTATAAGATATCTGAATTTCCCGAAGCAACGTAAGTTGAAGTCAATTGAAGCCAAATATGTTAGATCTAGATCCATGTTTCTAACACGTTGTCGGCACCACCAATCTTTTATTTAAAATATTCTATATTATTTATATAGAAAATTAGCTTATTTTTCAAATTTATTTTATAAAATTTAATAAAACATAAAAAAATACGTTCAAATGATTAAAATAGAAAATGTGATTCTTTATTTGCTAATTTTTTATTTTTCCAATTTATAACTAAGAAATAAAAAAATGGTTTAAAATAGTTTTCCATGTTATCTTTATAAAAACGAACTCCAATTTTCTGGTGAAAAACATGTGTTTTATAACTTCTAGGAATACCTTTTTTTTTTAATCTAAATATTAATTGAAAACTTACTTTCGTTACTATACATTTTGAGAACACTCTACTTTTCTGTACAAAAATAGAAATTAAAAAACATTCTCTGCAATTAAGCATGACCAAAATGTTACAATAAGTTACAATACTGTAAAATTGTGTGTTGTATATTATTTATAAAATCAATTTCAATACCTTCAATTACATATCCACAACATGAACTTAAATCATATCATAAATGAATCAATTATATTTTTCTCATCTAATTATGTTAATTAATTAAGTGAACCTCACTAGTAATACCAGTAAATTTAGCTAGTAACTATGATTATAGCAGCAATTTGACCTTCTAATCGTAATTTAAAGGTTTCTACATCATGATAATAGCCAATTACTGTTTGAGGTGGATGCAGTGAGAAACATAAAGATATCAATATGTAAATATCATAATTTTGAAAATTTCAAGGTTTGCCTTTTAAAAAGAACATTTATTCACCAACTATTTCAGTTATTAAAAGTTATTACCAAGGTAGAGTATCATAAGGGTTGATCCACTATCTAAAATTATCCAATTTTGTGAACTTATAACGTATAAGCATGGCTTTTGTGATCATTTCATGCTAGCATGTTGACTGAATGAAACGATTCTATTTTAATTTTCTGCTTGTAATGAATTATCTATAATGTACCAATATGCATGAACCTTCTGAATAAACTTTCTACTAAATAGGCTTTTTTCTCTCTCCTTTCTTTTAATTAGGAAAAACCAGCACCTTATTTCCCACAATATGGTCACATTATACATTGTACATAGTTTAAATCAAACTCTTTTGACTTGTTCTACATATATGTAGATTTGTAACCAGGTTGGAGCAGAGTTTGACCAAAATTGACACAATATCAAGCAATATGAGCAGAGTACGAGCTTACTTTATGAAATGATAAGCACTCCTAATAAAAGTAAAACATATTTGCCAAGACTATAAGTTCTAATAAACAAGTGTTCACATAATTTTAACGTTCAATAACTGGAACTGCCTATCTTGGATACCGTTATATTCAGTTTTTTCTTTCAAATAAAGATAAAAGCACAAAATTTCGTAGGCGTCCAGTTTGTACAGATCTCAGGTCCAAAGGAGTAACTAACAGCAGTGGATAAAATCCATCTTTCAATCAAAGATCTCCTGGGCTTCAATTATACTGTGCTGGCTGAAAATGAAAAAGGTAAGTTGAAGAACTTACTGGACAAACGATTCTCAGGCATTATGAATAGCAATATACAATGACGAAGTAATCAACAATAACAAGAACAGCAGCAGCAACCAAGACCCAAAAGACAACAGGGGGAGAACAGTGATCACAAGATGTAGAAGTATAGCTGAAAAAAAAAATGGAAGAAGAAGATATCTTGAGGGTCCTTACTGGTCATCTTTTGCAACCCGATAATATCTTTCTGCATGCTGTCGTTGACCAATTAATTGAGCAAAACGCTCATCATGAGTAATAACAATTAGTTGGAAATTCTCCTGGCCTTTCCTATCCTCCATGATTCTGCATATATTAAGGAAGACATATGAATAACAATTATTAATAGACTGAAATGGACTTTTTAACCAGACAATCGTTCAACCTAAGTAGAGCTGCAGCAAGACTTTCAGCATTTGGCCCATCCAAATTTGTGGTTGGTTCATCCAGTGCTAGAATTCCACAGTTGAGGCAAAAAGTCTCAGCCAAGGCCAACCGTATTATAAGGGACGCAAGGACCTGGAACCTCACAATTAAGTCTAACATGATAGTTGTAGAAATAACCATGATAATTTCTAGACAGTAGAATATAAGATATACAATTGATAATTTCCAGACAGCAGAATATAAGATATACAATTGATTGAACAGTAATAACTTACTTTCTGACCAGCACTACATCTTCCTCTCATTTCAAGCTCTGCGTCACCAGTCTGCATGAGAACCTATATGAAATGCAAAAGAAACAAGATATCAGTAATACTATGAACATATTAGACAGGACAACCAAAGTGTTGAAATGAAAAGGCTTCATACCTTGTAGCTGTAAGAACGGGTCCCAGCACCTTCAGAATCTGAATGAATACTAATATAGTCTATATCCTGTCCTCTGTAAGTTTGCTGCCACAATTCTCTTATAATTTTGTTTATTTCTTCCATTTTCATTGTGTGGAATCGCATCAGAGCTCTGAAAGATGGATCATACAGTACATCATAAGTAAAGTTGAATTTAATTAGTGATTTATAATCAAGTTGTTACTTTTGAATTAACATTTCTAATCAATATCATTGTAATTCAAGGACCAGAAAGACAGTTCAAAAATCCTTTTCTTACAAACTGCTGTGAACAAGAATATATAGCAAACACAAAGCTCAGTCATTGCATCTATTTTGCAAATTGCAAGAAAAGAAAGGACCCTTTTCTTCTAGGATAAAAAATATATATGCACATATACCAAACACATGTAATGACCTGATGACGATCATAACTGCCTTTGGATTTTCATAATTATTATGTAAATTTTGTAGGATTTAATCTAAGGAATTTTATTTAATTACGGAGTAGTTTGAGGATAAATGACATAGATTTAGGATACCATATGGGCTAGTAGTATTTTAGAAGGATATTTATATTCAAGGAGTTTCCTTCCTTCCGTTGGATTCCAGAGTTATTTTCCAACTAGATTCTAAGCTGTCAACTAGAATGACATCTAGTATCTATGTTCAAGGTTCTGTCCTGCATCACCTAAGCTTGCAAAAGGTGAATAAAACATGTCAAGAAAAATAGCCACGGTTGCAACAAACTCATCACCAAGCAAGCAGACAACTAAAATTAAAAAGGGCCAGTTTTCTGGCCCGCTTAATTGAATAAGTTTCAGCATAATTAAAAGAACTTCCTCAGGTGAAGATAATGTGGTCTGCTTGCTTGGAGAAGACAATGTATGCAATGACACATGCATATTTACATGCTATGACAATATATTTTTAAGTTGTTGACCTGCCTTTAAGTTAACTCTAGTCACGAAAAGGACAGGATTCCTACTGATTAAAAAGATAGCATAGCACTGGGAAAACAGGCAAAAATGAAATCACAAGTGGAAAAGAATTGAAGAAATGTATGTTTTGATTTGATAATAGCATTGCATAGTCTTGTTTAACATATCTACAAAAACTTAAATGATGTAAATACAAAATAGTAAATCTGGATATCAATGAATTTTGAGAAACTCACTTATCAAGAGCATTGTAGTATCTGTCCAGGTCCTTGTTGGCCATTTCACTTGTCTGTAATTTTTACAGTTAGTAGCATGAATGGTTAGGAGAAAGTGTACAATTACATTATAGTACCTGCCCATACCTTCAGCTGAATCAGCTGGTCAAAGTATCGTTTATCTATGTCCTTGTATTGAGCCTGTTTAAGATCAACTTTATTTTTTGAAATATTGCTCTGGTAAACAGACATTGTTCCACGGCACCTGTTCAACTGTCACCCAGGTATAGGTACAAAGCCAATATAGAAAAAGGAAGAAACAAGGTGTCAATTATATTCTAAAAAATAAAGTGAATGCCTTCTAGTGTATATATGAATAATGTGATATGGAAAACACTAATTTTTTTAATGGAAAAAGAAATATTAAGGAGGAGAGAAAATACAAAAGATGAGGATATGAAATCCTCAAATGAAAAGAGTAAAGCTAAAAAAAACAATATGACAAGAAGAAAACTATCCTATCAATGATCTAAAATAGACTTCCAATTCCTTTACAAATCTGTCAAACTGATCTCTCGAAAGAAATCATGAGCTTTAAGCCAAAGCGAGGTGATAACAGAATTTTATCCCACATTAACACCATCAGCTGACAAATCTATTTAAAAATTCTAGCATTCCTCTGCAATCATAAACACCATAAAGCAGCAAGTCTTGCAACTCCCCAAAGTGCATTTTTTTCCTTATTCCTCCCAAAACCACAATATCTATAGTAAAGAAACTGTTCAAAGTAGCTGGGCAAACACACAAAACCCCGAACAAGGAAAAAAGCTTATTCCATAACTGTCAAGCCATCTCACAATGCAAAAACAAATAACTATTGGTCTCTGAATTTTTAGAGCATAACATACACGTGTCTAGGGATAAAGCTTTATGAGGTCTACGCACCTGTAACATATTAGTATTAATCTTATTCAAAACAGAAGTCCAAACAAAAACTAACTTTAGAAGGAGCCTTAATCTGCCAAAAAGAATTAAGGAAAGGTGAATTAAGATTGGAAGGACACTGGACCAAAAAATTAAAGAAAGATTTACATGTGAACACACCAGAGGAATCCAGAGACCAAATACATAAGACTGCATTAACAGATAAATGAAAGAATCCAACAAACTCAAAGGAATCAACAATTCAGAAGTCTCTCCCTCGTTAAGATTTTGCATGAAATGAAAATTCCAAGAAATAGTAGTATCACTTTGAACACAAGAAGAAATAACAGTATTATGAAATGAAGACAGACAAAAGAGACGTGGAAAGCGAACTGAAAAAACAGGCTCTCCCAACCAAGGATCCTCCCAGAACAGAAAATGATTCCCACCCGCTATAGAAATTTGTACCAAGGGAAGGAAAGAAGGAAAAACCTGAGAAATGAATTTCCAAGGACTACTATGTCTGGTGAAGACCATACTTACTCTTAATTATTTTATGACATAATGAATCTGTTTCCAAAGGAAGGCACCACAACCATTTAGCAGCTAGAGCTACATTCTTGGACACCAAATTACCTATTCCCAAACCTCCATCTTGCTTTGATTTACAACAAATATCCCAGCTCACCAAATGGTCCCTTCTAGAATCGCTAGCACCATGCCAAAAAAAGTCTCGCATGAGTCTTTCTGTTTTTTTCTGCCACTCCCTTGACAAACAAGACAGAATAAGAGTCACTCGTCCACCTATAGAGAAGAAAGCACCATTCCAATTTCCTAGCAGTTTAGAAATCGTCTTAATTACTGGATCCCAAAAAGAATCTGATCAAGGATTACCTCCCAAAGGGACTCCCAAATACATGATCAGCCAATCCAACAACCCACAACCTGCATCTGCCAAATCTCTCGAAACATGATCAGCAATATTAATCCCAGCCATGCCACTCTTACCCAAGGATTGATATGCAGACCCAAGATACTTTCAAAAAATTGCAACATATTTAGAGCGTTAATGGAATGTGCTTTATCTTTGGGCACAGAAAAAAAAAAAAAAAAAGTGATCATCAACAAACAAATGAGAAATTTCAACGGAGCCATCACCAACTAGCAGACCTTTCACCTGTTCCCTATTCATACCCCGTTGTAACATTCAACTAAGAATATCCACAACTAGGGTAAAAGGAAACGGAGAAAGAGGATCTCCTTGCTTAATACCACACTGCCCTATAAACCACTCCTTTGATTCTCCATTAACAATAACCAAGAAAACTGCATACTAGAGACAACCCATTACCCCCATTCCTCCATCAAGCACCAATAAATCTTTCAAGTTGTAATAAATCTTTCTAATCCAGGTTAACAAGAAATGAAGCTACTTAGAGCAGCCAACAATCACCACAATAGAAATAAATTTACAGCTAACTTACTTTGTTGCATGGTCTATAACACCACTGGAAAGACATTTGGGTTCAGCCCAGTGTGGTGATGGCTCATGCTACTTAAGGTTGTCAAAAATTTTTAATATGAATTCATTTCCCCTGGCGTTGACAAGTTTATCGGCCTATATACTTTTCAACTTTGATTTTCCAACCATTAGTTGTTAGAATGTACTAGAATAAAGGGCATAAGTGTCATTGTGTGTCTTAATGACTCTATATAGAGGATTAAGTTTAAGATTTTTGTATTCAGCTGTTAGTGATTCTTATAATATCAATGTCTTCTCTACAACTCTCTCTAGCCTCTCTCTACTGCCTCCCTTTACTCCTTTTCTCCAACTCTAACCCTAATTTCTTACATTGGTATCAAAGCAGTATAATCAGCCTTGAGACATGTGGAGAGTGACTCGCTTCTGGCAACCTCAAAACAGGTCGAAATAGAATTCAGAAGTGTACTTTCTTTGAAAAAAAAAAAAGGGAACAAGAAAGAAAAAAATCTGATTCACACAAGCTGCAACCCGAAGGAGTTGTTGGGTTCAAGCCTAGGGCAAGCCCACAACTCGTTGGCGTCATATGTGGTGGCCAGTGGTGGTTGCATCCGGTTGCATTTGTCCTTGATTGAAGCTGCCTGGTGTGTCCGATCTGGTGAATTGTTTGGTTGACAACCTTGAGCTGCAATGCAATGATAGTTCTCTCAGGTGTGGTTTCTTGGCTGTTAGTGGTAATTTTCTTCTTTGGCAGTTATTTTCTTCAGTCCAAGCACTGGGTGGTTGAAGCTCACATCCATCAGGAAAATTGCTGACAACAATGTCTGGAGCACCGGTGAACTGAATTTCAATTCTTTCTTCTTTTTTTTTGGCTTTTAAACCCACTGTTTGGTGCTGTTTTTCTTGATATGTGGTGTTTGAAGCACCATTTCTCATGATTCAGTTGATCAGTGGCAGATTTTTCCAATTTAATTAATTGTTGTTACAATTTGGCTCAATCTGGTTGATGTGGTCCAGTCTGAAATTATTTTTGCTGAATCAGTGCATTCTCTGTCGATTTGGTAGATTCAGGAACTGCTTTGGTGTGGTCTACTGCTCTCTAATTATGGGTATGCCATATTTGTTGTTCAAGAGCTTGAATTCATGTTATTCAGGTCTGGGCATTTCTGGTTTTGAAGACCTGAGCTGTGGTTTCCATGTATGTGACATGGGTGTTCAGTGTATAGTGTTGCCAAGTTGGTGTTTTGGTTGGAATTTTTGTTCAAATGTGTTGGCTGCAATGAGCGCAACTTGAGGGCAACACGGTTTGTGGTTGTGCTGATGGTCTATTGCACCTTGGCTATGCGCCTCAAGTGTTTTTTGGGTAGAATGCTTTCATGGGCTAACATCTGACCCAGCCTAATTCAAAAATGAGAGTACCCAGGCCAGCCTTAGACCCAAGTCACCCAGCCAATCTGCTGAAATAAGAGTCCTCCTTCATTTGACCCAGTCTAATTCAAAAATGAGAGTACTCAGGCCAGCTTTAGACCCAAGTCACCCATCCAATCTGCTGGTTACCCTAAACTAAGAGTCCTCCTTTGGCCAAAAAGAAGCAACACAGAACAGCATTTGGAAAACTAACAGAGAGAAGAGCAACAAGAACAGAAGTGCAGAAGCAGAACACAAAGCTAACGGCCTAACTCAGAAAGCCATCTTCCAAAATAAAAGCCAGAAACAGTGAAACACACAACAGAAGTACAGAAGCAAAAGCTGCAGAACACAGAGCTAACTCTTCCTATATTTTCATATGTTTTATGCTTGACATGTGTGGATTTGAATAATTTTCATGTTGCATAATTTTAAATTTTATGTTGTGTTTTTTCACATATATTTGTTCTTTCATGTTTCTTATTGTTGATGAATATATTATAAAATTTTAAAAAAAACTTGCGTCTTGCGCCATGGCACACGCCGTGCCATGGACAATGGGCCATGGCTCCAGAAGCCCATATCGCCATCGCGCACCATGCACCATGAATAATTATGGGAGCAGCTTAGGGTAAGCTAGCAGAAGGCTTCTAGAAGTTGTATCTCCTGAGGTTGTTATATTTTTGTGGTTTGTAGATATTTGTACTGAGGAGAAGTTGCTAGCATGTCATTGCTTGTTGCATGTTTGTAAAGTGGAGTTTGTCAAGTGATCTTATGATAATGTTCAGCATTTTTGTTGAGTTTTAAATTTACAAGTTTTTTTTTTCCCTTTTGGATAGAAAAAGAAACTTTTATAAACAATGGGAAGAATACAAGAGAAGAGGAAAGTTAATACGAGATTGCTACCCAATTCCTATCCAAAATCGGACAAACTCAACGCTCTTAAAAAACCCAGTAGCTTTCATCCAAGGAAAAGTGACAAACAAAATCCGGTCCAACAAAAGAACACTTGACTAAGTCTGATTTCTGAAAATTCTAGCATTTTTTTCTGTTAAGAAAGAGAAAATATTATGAAGCCATGGTCAACAATGAGCCAAACATATGTATTTATATTGAAGATATGTACATGAAATAAAGTCCTAAGAGGTCTATAATTTATTGATTTATCTAGACTTATCACTTATCCGAAATAGGCTTATCACTTATCTAATTATAAACTTATCACTTTAACTAATCTATTCACCAACACTCCCCCTCAAGATGGAGCATAGACATCAAACATACCCAGCTTATCATAAATATCATCAACCCCTTTTCCCAGAAGTGTCGTAGTAAGTAAGTCAGCAAGTTGATCCCTAATTCTGATATGCCTGAGATCAATTACTGCTTCCTGGAGTTTCTGCCTAACAAAATGACAATCAACTTCTATATGCTTTATTCGCTCATGAAAAACTGGATTTGTAGGAATATGAGTGGCAGCCCGATTATCACACTATAATTGCATAACTCCAGAGGAGTTAATCCCAAGTTGACGAAGAAGGTAAGATATCCACACAAGCTCAGATGTAACATGAACCATAGTCCAATATTCAGATTCTGCACTTGACCAAAACACAACATCTTGTTTCTTTCTTTTCCAGGACACTAGATTTCCACCAACAAATACACAATATCCTGAAGTAGATCTTTAGTCCATAGGATATCCTACTCAGTCTACAATGGAAAATGCTTCTACTCTACAATGGCCATGATTTTTGTATAAGATTCCACAACCAAATGCCTTCTCCAGATAATTTAATACGTGAATAATTGTATCCCAATAAGACGTTCTTGGAGAATTCATGAACTAGCTTACTAGACTAACTAGGAAAGAAATATCAGGCCTAGTGATAGTAAGATAGTTCAATTTCACCAACCGTCTGTATCATTATAGGTCTTCTAATAGTTCTCCATCTTCCAATCCAAACTTAACATTTGGAATCATAGGGGTATCACATAGTTTGGTTCCAAGCAAACCTATTTAATTTAAAAGATCAAGCACATATTTTCTATGTGACGAGAATTCCTTGCTTATTTCGAGCAATTTCAAGACCCAAGAAGAACCGAAGTGCTCCTAGGTCCTCAGTCTGAAATTTGGTTCGGAGAAAAGTCTTCAATTTTGAAATGCCCTATCATTGCCAATAATCACAATATCATCCACATAGACAGCCAAAAGAATACAACCAGAATCTAGTTGTCTATAGAAAACAGAATGATCATGATCACTTTTGTACATCCCAAATTCTATGACCACATCACTAAGTTTTCCAAAAAGGCCAAAGGATACTGTTTTAATCCATACAAAGACTTTTTCAACTTGCACACTTTGTCTTTTTCATACTCCCCCTGAGCAACAAAACTAGGTGGTTGCCCGATATACACTTCCTCAAGTATATCACCACAGAAAAGAAGGAAGAGAAAGGATAAGTTTTGCTCGGTTACGTTGGGAAATGAGAAATATCAAGTGTTTAGAGGGCTCTAGATACTATGTTAAGAGAGAGAAAAGATATTATGAAACCGTACTCAACAATGACCCAGAAATATTTATTTATGTTAAAGATATGTACATGAAATAAAGTCCTAAAAGTCTACAATTTATTAACCAATCTAAACTTATCACTTATCCCACGTAGACTTATTACTTATCTAATCATAAGCTTATCACTTTACTAACCTATTCATTAACATTTTTCAACCAAATGCACCAAATAACAAAAAAAACAAACACAATCCCAAAGAGCCTTCTTATCCCTATTCCCCCCAAAATTTCTAAAATTAATAGGTAAAAAACAACCCAAATTTAAAGGGCAAACCCAAGTGTCATCAAATAAAGAACATAATTTGGTCCAAATCTCCCAAGCCATATCACATAGAGATTGATTGTCATTTTGTTCAAGAAAAGGTTCTGTTAGGAGACATTGTGACTTCCTTCACCAATTCTAATGATCAACTGACAAGCATCTTTACCGAATCTCTCCGAGGTCCAAGCGTTGATTATATTTGTAACAAGCTTGGTGCATATGACATATATGCTCCAATTTGAGGGGGAGTATAGAATTATGTAAATAAAATAGGTAGTTATCTATTTTAGATTATTTAGTAATTATCTATATCTATTCCTTATTAGACCACATATTAGAGTTTTATTTGCTAACTATATCTTTTTGGGGAACAAGCCATTAATTTCAATTAATAATATTTTCTTTTTCTATATAAAAAAGACAACTTTATAAAATACTTACATGGTATATTTTCTGGATAATGGCTATAAGGACTATGGAGCAAAGTTGAAGGAAAGTAAAATCAGTAGACAATGTAGACTGAGAACCTAAAATTGGAAAACTGCTTTGGGAATTGAGACTAAAAAAGGATAGTCAAAGACTGAACTTCAAAAATTTTCTAGGCTCGAACAAATTCTTAATGGTATGAAATTGAAGGTATGTCTAAAATGGTCATCAGAACCTTACGAGATCAACAAATTTCTAAGCAATAAAGGTACTGAAAGCATAACTCAGGAATATATTTCACAGCAACTGATGCTGAAGAGTTTATGCTGCTCTAAACCTGCTGACTAAAAAAACACTTCCACACATAATCCCAACAAAACCAACTTTAATCAGTTTTAACTCAGAAAAATAGATCAAAGCAACTAAAACCAAAATCAGATATGACAGAACAATAAGTAACTACAGGAATTACAGTCAATAATCAGTTAACTCCTAATGTCAACAAGCGCAGCTCACATTTTCATAGAAATACAGTCATCAAAATAAGTATTTTCACTACAATTAAATTAAAAGATTTCCATGTCTCTGTATCTAGGTTTTCTGAATATGATAGCCATATAACATTCAATACTAGATTAATAATAGTATCTATTTTCAGAATTATAATTCTCATTTTATATTAGGAAATGATGAATTCTAAGACTCTACCACTGATGCTCAGGATCATCCATGGGAATGTAAAGAAACCCAAAAGAACCAATATATACACTTTTAAAAAGGGCTTTACAATGCAAAAAAAATTCCACGTTATAAATAGGTTCCTTTACATTGCCATCATTAAATGCCTGTCAGTCATAAATTAAGTGGTCAAAGAATGAACAGAATGCATACATAGAAGTATAATCCAAGATTTTGAAGATACCTCCGATAGAAGCATCTCTCTTTCCTGTGACAGTTTCTGGAGTTCAGCTTCAAATACAGAAACCCCACCAGTCTTCAATATTCTGTCTTCCAGTAAATCAATTTCATGCTTAAGCTCATCTACTTCAGCCTTTGTTTTTCTGTAATTTATGTTGTCCTCAATATTCCTTTTTACTTTATCTCGATCTTGCATCAACTTTTGACTTTCGTTTAGTTCTTGTAATATTTCTTGCTTCCTGGTATCACAACTTTTTAGTTGAGATTCTGATAATGACTTCTTTTCTTGCAGTTCCTTCAACCTGCCTGCTTTCTTTAAATCATAGTACCTGGAAGGAAAAATAAATAATAATAAAAAAAAACACTTATTAAGCTAAGTGCACTCCTGAAATCTAAAATATCATTTCCAGTGTGACAAAGCTTACTCTTTGATCTTAGATGTCATTCTAAATAATGCCTCAGCCTCCTGCTGGTAATTTCTCTTTTGTTCAACCAGATCGTCATACTCATGGTTAAGCTTCAATTTTAGTTCATTATAGTCTGCAAGTAATTTATCTTTCTCCCTGGACAAAGGTCCAAGAGCTTCTGTCAAATGCTGCAAATACCAAGATGAGAAGTGAAATAGACATTATGATTTGGTCGAAGACAACAAGACGAAAAGGCATGCAAACTACAGAAGTCACTGTATAGCTTGAAGCAGTCTCCTCGTGCATGGTTTTGAGAGGTTTAGTGAAGTGGCTATTGACTAGGGCTTATAGTAGAACAGTTATAATCATTGTTCTTTAGCAGTGTTCGTATATATTGACGTCATTGTGAAAAATTGGAAGTTAGTTCAGGAATTGGAGAGCTCAAGATTCCTTCAATCCAAGTTTCAAATTAAAGATTTGGGGCATTTGGAGTACTTTCTAGTCTAGTTATTGAGGCAACAAGAATAAAGAGGGGTTTTTTTTTTTTTTTTTTGGGGGGGGGGGGGGGGGCACAGGAATTTATTCCCCCCTTTTCCCAATGTTGGTGGGGGGCCGCCCCACTTTTGGGTTTTTCCATGTTTCAAA
>JANHAO010000112.1:0-52511 GCA_026873985.1 Saraca asoca
AAGCTCTTCTTCTACTCTAGATTTGATCTAGGTTATTTTGAGACCTCAAACCAGTGGATCTATAGGAGATTTGCTCAGCCAAAGGAGAAATTTTTTTGAAATTTTCGGCCCTTGCTGCCCCCTTTTGGCCAAGCAAACCTTCAATATATATATATATATATATTATTTATGTCATTTAATTTCTCATTCTATTCCTTTTTATCTGTCATTAAGATAACTGCATAAGAATTAAGGAAACTAATAAATAGATTTAATTTTAAGAGAAAAGAGTTGTATTTTACTAATCTATGCTTTATTAAGTCAATTGATGTATGAAAGAATTGAGCATTTATTAAATGATAAGGCAAAATTTAAAAAATAAAGTGATAAATGTTATAAATATTATATTCATGTGATGTCCATCATATGCCTTTGATTTATTTATAGGTTGGTTGAGTTTATCCTAGTTGAGTTTGTCTTTAATTCTCTTTTAGGTCTTTGAACCTATATACAGATGATTGTAAGAAGGGTTATAAACCATTGTGAACAAGAGAAAACTCTCTTTATATTATTTCGATTCTTTTTTTCTTTCTCTCATATTCTTATTTGCTTTTATAACATGTTATCAGCACGAAGTTTTTTCATTATAAGTTTTTAGGTTTAGGTAAAAGAAGGGGATTTCTCCCTTAAATTCACCTTTCTATAATATGATTTATATATTATACCATTTATTCTTGGTATATTATTTGTTATTTTTGTTGATCTGTAATTTGCACTAAATTAGTTTTGCAAAGGAAACAAATAATAAATTTGATGTGCCATGTTGTGATTATATGAAAGTACTTTTTGATTCTTTATTGACTATTGTACATGTATTTCTTTGTATAATTACCTATTGGCCTTATAAATCTGGCAAGAGGATGTAATACATGACATTTTTTTTAACACTCTATTCTTAATGTTATTGTACATGATGTAAACTATTTTTCTTATTTTAATTGATAATTTCATTTTCTTATTTTGATATCACTTAACTTGAAGTTAATGTGATAGTTTGTAAATATTAAAATAAATGCTATAGTGAACCAAAAGTTCACTAACCAAAATATTCTAAATTACTTTCATGTCTAATTAGTTCTAAAGTACCAATAAGAAGATATCTAAAATATATTATTTTGTATTTGTGGCTATATACAAAATAAAATATTGATTAAATTAAGATATTCATAAAAGCATATTATCCATTTTCCAAAAAGAATAACATCTAAAGAATTTTGATACTTAATTTTATAAAGCAAATGTCTCATTTATACAAAATTTCAATATTCAATAACCTAAAGTTAATGTGATAATTATAAGAATTTTGATATTTCATTGTAAAAAATGAATAGCATTTAAAGTATTTATATATTTTATTTTCTAAAGTACATGTGATGAGAGATGAAGGTCTTATTTTATAAAATGATATTCTGCATTATTTTTTTGATTTTGATTGATAACTATTTTAACTAATAATTTTATTTTTATTTTTATTTTTTAATCCAATCATTGTTCATATTATAGTTTGAGTTTTGAAAAAGAAGTATTCTTCTCTTAGTTTCTGAATTTATGTATCCCTTTCTTTCAATTCATTTTTTTTTTTTGAAGAATTTTAGAGTTATGAAAGTAAGAATGAATATCATTGGTGAAAGTTTAATTTATTTATTGTTCAATTCAAGATATTCAAAAGTGTGATTATCAAGTTCAAGTGGTTCAGCTTTAGATATTGATGGATTAGATGTAATGAATTTCTTACTTTTATTATTTAACTCTAATTAAGTTGCTTTTCACACCATAGATCTTAACTAAAATTATGTTACAATATTTCACTGAATGGTTAAAAGTTATAATATTATTTCTTTATAATGCTACTTAAGATTTGAAATTATATGTTTACACACACTTTGGTGCATCAGAAAAGAAAGGGTGAGTATTCATCTTTTCAATATATCAAGTTTTTTCTAATCATTAATACTGAGTTTTATGAAAATTGTTTAATTTATTAAAATTTGATTAATTTGTTTTTTTACAATCTAATATATTCAATAACAATTCATCATTACATTGAAGACATATGAGTTTTCTAACTCAGGGACTCTTTAAAGATCTAGTTACAAATTAATACTTGAAGTGAAAGGGAAAAAATTTAAGTTAAGTTCTTCTATCTCTTATTAATATTAAATATTCTTTGCTCTTGATATTATATAATTTTATTATTTTTCTACTTTATTTTTTAATAAGAAAGAATATATTATCTATTATTTCATATATTAAATATGCTCTTGAAGTAGTAATACCAAAGAAAGATAAACTTAATATATATATATATATATATATATATTCTAAATTGATTTCATATCTTCTTATGGCTAAACAAAATAATCAGTTCTTGATGAAAAATTATGAAACCCGTTGAACTAGTTTTATTCCATTCCTTGAAATGAATGCAATAACAAGTAAAAGTTCTGGGCGTGGATGAGGCTGCAATAATAATCGTGGTCATGGAAAAAGTTAAACTAATTATTGCAATCTTTGTGGTTATAAATTATTAAGAAATTACTTCTCATCACTAGAAACGGGAGAATAATGAAAAGAAATGACAATATAATAAATAATTCAAAAAGTTTAGAAAATATATATTATTGATGTGGTGTGAAAAGGCATTAGTCATGTATTTATTGTATGTCCAAACATTTTGTGAAACTTTATCAAGTCTTACCAAAAAAAATATTAGAGGCAAATTTTGTTTATAAAAATGATGCCTTCAATCATGATCTTTACGATGTAACACATTTAGATGTGATAAATTTCTTTGAACACCTTGCATGAAGAATTGATCATTTAATTGATGATAGCATTGTTTAAAAATAAAAATCATTTCTAGCTTTTCTAAAAATATGAATATTCATCGGTCTTGAGTTGGATCAAAAATCAATATTGATAATTTGTGTCCTATGGATAGTGCAACAATGCACACTATTATTAAGAGTAGAAAATAATTTTCCTAATTAATGACTGGTAAAAATAATGTAGTACAATATTTGGTAGTACAAAATTGATTAAAGGCTCTAGAAGACTTAATATAATTTTACTAAGAGAAATACAAATATTTACAAATGATACTTTATTGTCAATTAAATCTCGAAGAAACTTATTAAGTTTTAGAGACGTACAATGGAATGGACACCATATTAAGACAGTAAATTAAAAAGATATTAAATATTTTTACATTACAGTTGTTGTCTTTGGTAAAAAAATTTGTATTAAAAAAGTTACCATCCATTCATTTTGACTTGTACTACAAATATATAAATCTGATTGAAATACATGTTATAATGATTCAGAAGTTTACTCATAAAATATTTTCATTATTTGACATAACTAGCAATAATGATGCAAAAAATCATTAAAAATTTACGTGATCATCTATTAAGGAACTTGAAGATTCTTCAAACGAATGAATTTTCATGTGTTTTTTGTTCTTAAGGTTAAACAATTAGAAGGTTTTCATTAGCTAAAGTTGGACTAAGTCTCCAGCATTTTTAGAATGAATACAAGTTAACATGTAGGCCTATTTATCTACCATTGGACTATTTAAATATTTTATGATTTTAATTAATGCTTCAATAAGATGGTCACATATATGCTTGTCGTCAACTCGTAACCTAACGTTTGTGACTGCTTGCTCAAATAATTTGACTTCGAGCATGGTTTCTTGATTATGCAATTAAGATAATACATCTTGATAATGCGAGTGACTTTAAAGTGAAATTTTTTAATAATTATTATATGACAATTGGAGTAACTATTGAATATCTTGAAGTATGTTCATACATAAAATGATTTAGCTAAAATAATTTATTTTAATGTTCTAAATTATTAGCTATATCATTATTCAAGAGAACAAAACTCCTTATATCTTGAAGGATTTGCAAACTTTACATGTTGTAGAACTTATATGCATCAAGTCAACAAATTTTCATTAAATCTTCCTTTCATAATTAGCTTTGGTCAAGAGCTATCTTTTTGTGTATACACTTAGAAAATTAAAATGTGCAATGTTTCTATTACTTTACCACAATGCACAAAAATAAGCCTTCATAAGAGACTAAAAATATAAGTATGGATATACATTTTATATTTCCAATATCAAGGGGAGAAATTTGCAATTATAAAAATAATATAATTATCCTGATCCTCACACGAAGTAATATGAACTTAAAGTTCAAAAGATGAGTAATTTATAAATGATACTAAATTAATTGCTAGATATATTACTAACCTAAAGAGAAAATAAATGTTATATATCATCTACAAATGTTCTAATATATTGATGTCCTAGTTGGACAATCCGTTTATTATATAGAAGATAAGTTTGGTACATGCCAAAAGCATGATAAAATTATTGGTTCTAAATACAAAAATCCTTAAAAAAGAATAAATAAATAAACAAAATAACCTTATTGAAGAATTAAATACTCTTGAAGAGATTTGAGACATAATTAGTAATAAATTTCTGGAAAAAGTTTAGGTATATGAAATTTGTGGACATAATGAGATTTTAATTGATTATGATTCTAATGTAAAAGATGAAAGTAAGAGGAAAATACTTGTTAACAACATTTTTCATATAATACAACACTTAATAAAGATAGTAAAGATTTTTAATTTATATTTAAAAATGAATGATATATAATTATTGGTCAAAGAAAGAGACAATTTAGATAAAAATACAAAGTTTACTCGCAAATTGAAAAAATAATCAGAAGGTATTAAGCTAAAAAAAACATCAAGAATAGTTATCAATAACATTTTTTATACAATACAACGTTTAATATTATGAAAGATAGTGAAGATCTTTAATTTATATTTAGAAATGAATGATACATAATCATTGGTCAAAGAGAAAACACACAATTTGGATAAAAATGTAAATTTTAAATTTACTTGTAAAGTGAAAAAAAAAAAAAAGACTTAGAACCTGTTAAGCTAATAAAACACCAAGAAGGTGTAAAGTTAACAAGGTATAAATATATAATTGTGTTAAGAAAATAAAAAAATTAAAGTTGTAAATATAAAACATTATCTGTAGCACAAAGTTTTTTTTTTTTTATATAAATTTATTATTAGCTATAAGAAATATATATTTGCATATGGTAGATACAATTTTATAGGTAATATATCAAAACTTAATATGCGTCTAATAAATTTAATTACATCCTATTACATGCTTAATCATCGATAATGATATTATATGGAAATCTCTGAAGAATTTGACATGCCTGAAGTATATAATTTAAAGGAGACAAAACAAAGCATATTTCATCAAAACTTTTTTTCACTCACAATCTTTAAAAGAATGATGATGTTGATGTTTAACAAATATGCTCAAATGATAATCTGATAGATTTATTCATGATGACACTTCCTACCTCAACATTTAAGAAGTTGAATTATAAAATTGGATTACGCTAACTTAGAGATCTTAACTAACAATTCTAACATGGGAGTTAAACTCATTATGCACTTTTTTTTACTTGACAATTTTTCCCACTAGATTCTTCTTGGCAAGGTTTTTAATGAGATAAATTATACGCTAACAAAATTATGTATTCTTTTTTTAATTAGATTTTTTCATAGTGAATATTTTAATGAGATATATTTTTTATAGAATAAATATCTAATAGAAAATGTTATAAATATTATATTTATGTAGATATCTACGGTATCCCTTTCATTTATCTTATGGGTTTGTTGATCTTATTTTTAATTCTCTTTTGGATTTTGAAATCTATATATAGATAATTATAATAAAAATTCTATATCATTGTGAACAATAGAAAAACTTCATTCATATTATTTTAAATTTTTCATTTATTTTTTTAATATTTTTATTTACTTTTATAATAATAAATATATTTTTTATTTTTTAAAATAACAGATAAAAATAAAAAAATTTCTTTAAAATAACAGGTAAAAAAAATCGATAAAATACTAAACATAGGTGTATTTAAATATTATTAATTAATTGCGTTGCTTGTCTCTCTGGATAATTTATTCTATGAAGTACAAACATCATTGATTAAATGCCAGGCACTACCACACTCACTTGTCCAAATCACGGGACTGCAAGCATGCTAACGGCTAGCCCCTTGACTAACGTGGCATGCATTTTTCATGTAGATACATAGGGATTATTAATTAGGGAAGAGATAGGGTCTGTTTGATTTCAATTTTTAAAAATTATTATTTTTTAAATAAAATAAAAAAATTTATTTGATAGGATTATTTTTATTTACATGTTTTAAAAATTTATTTTTAAAATATTGTTCAAAAAATAAGAGAGGTCTATTTTCAAAAACAATTTTTAAAAATAAAAAAATAAAAACAGAATCAAATCCATACATTTTTTAATTCTCTTTTTTCTTTTTATTTGTGCAACGGAAAAAAAAATGAGGGATGACATACGGATGAAAAAAAAAAAAAAAAGATCAATATTTTTCTGACCGAGTCTGCGTAGTGTCCACACAATATATGAGATGCTATTACTTCTTGGATATTTTTCAACTCATTTTGTATCATTTATATCAACAAGTGGCAGCATTTTAATCTCTGTTGTAAATAAATTATATACTAGGAAAAAATATAAGAGTTGTGCTTGGTATAAAATAAAAAATTGTATTAATATGCATTTGTATAATTTTTTTTTACCTTTTCATTAAATGTTGTTATTTTTTTTATACAAATAGTTAAAATTTTTTAATTTTTTTATACAATTTTACTCAATAGAGTAATAACTTTTTTTATATATTTTTACATGTAAAATATATACAAAAGTATAATCTTTTGTAAACAAATTGTAAAATTTTCTGTATAAATTATCAATTTTATAAATTTTTCAAGTATTATCAAAGATAAAAAAAGAAATTCATTTGACTGTCTTGTATGCTTGATTGTCGTGTAGTTTTTGTTTTTTTTCTTTCTTTCTTTTCAGAACTCTCATGTATGTTTGATTGATTAATCCATATTTAAAAGGCCCTGTTTGGGTTTTTATCTCTTTATTGAGTCATGGATTCGAGATCCGCTTATAGCGGATACCTGGGCTTTTAGAATGGCCCAATCAGGTCCAATGCGACAGTCTGCGATCGACAAAAGACCCTTCAAAATGCAGAGAACCGGGTGGCCATGTTGTCCCCCGAATCGTCATGAGCTTCAACGTTTGTGCGGGGTAAAATGGTCAAATAAACTCCCCCTAATTCAAATATTCTTTCATCAAGACCGCCAGATCTGGCTTCCTGGTAACCGGGCCGTAGATATAAGACGAGAAAGAGCCGCTCCCAAAATTTCAAATATCAATACCACCCGCTCTCTTCCCGCATCACAGTCCGGTCAGAGGGAACCAAATTTCAGAATCGGATCCATCAACGAAAGTGCGAATATTAAGGTTCGAGGTAATCCTTACTCTCTTGCTATCGATCGAAGATGTCTGTTCGCCATGAGAAAGAGAAGGGTGTCAATGTTCAAGTCCTCCTCCGTTGCAGGTATTTTGAATTCTGCTGATTTCATTTGCAGAAGCTTCTAGTTCAGAAGACTAAATCGGTTTTTCTTTGAGTAAATTTTAGGCCATTTAGTGACGAAGAGTTGCGAAGCAATGCGCCGCAGGTTATTACTTGCAATGAGTATGCCAGAGAAGTAGCGGTATCTCAGAACATTGCCGGGAAGCATATAGATAGAGTTTTCACTTTCGATAAGGCTAGTACTTTTGACTCAATTCAAGTTTGTGTTATATTCGTTGGTGTGAAAATTAAGCTTGTTTCAGTTGTCCCAAGTATCATAATCTCTTTTTGATTGTTTGGCGGGACACGGGGCATGTACCTTGAGTCTATGACGATTAGTAGAAGGTGGTGATTGTCAAGTTCCGGAATTTTTTTCATAGTCAAGTTCTGGAATTTTTTTCATAGGATCCAAGCAACATTTTAAGAAAACTCCAAGCAGTCAATGGTGAAGTGTTATTCGGAGTTCGGTATGTTGATAATGGATAGCTGGGTGCTAATTTGCTATTGCTATTGTTGGGTGTGTGTATCTGGCTTCTGCACGGAATGTTTTTTTTTATAGTATTTTTTAACTAATCTCAGATTGGCCTTTTACCTTGTTAATGACCAATTCAAGAAGTCCAATGCTTAATCAACATCAGTTGTGTGTGTATTTTAGTGACCAACACTGCGTTATGGATGAATAGTTGTTACAAATAGTTTCTGGGTTTCTCCTAGTTGAGTCCTTTTTGAGCCAGTTGCAGTTTGCCAATTATTGAATCAACATAATGTGCACTTGTTTATATTTCATGAGAAACAAATATCAGAAATCGTATCATAGTCAAATGTGTAATTGCTGTTACAGAACTGCAATGTTACCCCTGGTTTTTTTTACAGGTTTTTGGTCCTTCTGCACGGCAAAAAGATCTTTATGAGCAGGCTGTGATTCCAATAGTGGATGAAGTTTTGGATGGGTTCAATTGCACCATATTTGCATATGGTCAAACTGGCACAGGAAAAACATACACTATGGAAGGGGAATGTAAAAAATCAAAGGTGTAATGCAGTGTCCATCTCATCGTTGTTCATGAGAATGCTACATATATACTCATCAACCATGCTTATTTAGTTCATTTGATATCCTGCAGAGTGGGCCCAATGGCACATTGCCTCCAGATGCAGGGGTCATTCCTAGGGCTGTCAAGCAGATTTTTGATACACTTGAGAGCCAGAATGCTGAGTATAGTGTGAAGGTTGCTTTTTTGGAGTTATATAATGAGGAGATCACTGATTTGCTTGCCCCAGAGGAAATTTCAAAAGTTGCTTTGGAGGAGAAGCAAAAAAAGCAGCTGCCTCTTATGGAGGATGGTAAAGGTGGAGTTCTTGTAAGAGGCTTGGAGGAAGAAATTGTGACAAGTGCAAGTGAGATTTTTACTCTTCTGGAAAGGGGGTCAGCCAAACGGCGTACAGCAGAAACTTTATTGAATAAGCAATCAAGGTGACTTTTTTTTTTTCAACAGTTTCATGTGTAGACCAATTTTCAAGTTACCATATTGCATTGAGATTGTGTTCTTCATTTCAGTCGGTCACATTCTTTGTTTTCTATTACAATACACATAAAGGAAGCTACCCCTGAAGGTGAAGAATTAATAAAATGTGGCAAGTTGAATTTAGTTGATCTAGCAGGCTCAGAAAATATATCTCGTTCTGGTGCTAGAGAGGTAATAGTACACTTTGGAGTGCATTGCATTAGTGATTAAGCATATAATTTACATTGGAAGTTGGCAAACTCAAAGCTGAATAAGTTGTATTTTGTTGTTGTTAGGGTCGTGCGAGAGAAGCTGGAGAAATTAATAAAAGCTTGCTTACTTTAGGGCGAGTCATCAATGCTCTTGTGGAACACCTTGGTCATATTCCTTACAGGTCTTCTTTTCTATTTTCTATTCAGACAATACTTCACTCATTTCCTTCATTTTGTTTCCTTATGAGGGGGCATATTTCTATACATTTGTATATGCACCCTTTCCTCATATACTTTGCAACTTTGAAATATAGGGATAGCAAGCTGACCCGTCTACTGCGTGATTCACTTGGTGGAAGAACCAAGACATGTATCATAGCCACAGTTTCTCCTGCTGTCCATTGCTTAGAGGAAACATTAAGCACACTGGATTATGCACACAGGGCAAAACATATAAAAAATAAACCTGAGGTTTGTTACTTATGTTGCTGGAGTGACTTGATTTTAGTTAAATGATATATATTGTGTCGTTTAGTATTTGTTGATGACACATGCCTTAGGTTTTTTTTTTTTCATTTTAGGTTAACCAAAAAATGATGAAATCGACTCTCATTAAAGATCTTTATGGTGAAATCGAACGGCTTAAGGCAGGTAAGTTTCTTTGTATGTGTTTTGGTTGGTCAGTAAGAATGACTCATGCTCTTTGGCTTTAGCTGGCTTGTTTACGATGGTCGAGTTCCTAAGCATAGATGAAATTTGTGCCTTGGTGCAGAGGTTTATGCTGCACGTGAGAAAAATGGGATTTATATACCGAAGGAAAGATACATTCAGGAGGAGAGTGAAAAAAAGGTGATTCTTTCTGTTTTCCGCTATTTATTTATTTGCCTCTACTATTGCTACCGTAATAACTAATAGTTCTACATGGTCATCAAGAACCAGAGTCTTTGTTCAATGTTACTCTATACTTCTAAGAATACAGTGACTAATTTTAGTTAGTGTTAACTTGCGAATTTCTAGTTTTATTTGAGAGTTTCATCTTTTGCTTAATATCATATCCTTCCAATGACGCAAGTTTTTCTTGTCATTAGGCTATGGCAGATCAGATTGAGCAGATGGAAATGGCACTAGAAACTCGTCAGAAGGTTTGTTTGTTTGTATTTTCTTTTTTTTTTTTTTTTGACACTGTTGTCTATTCCTACTTTATGGGCCTGCTTTCTTCTTGATTTTCTGAGTTTAATTAATCTATGCTTGTTTTTTTGGTTTTAACCAGCAACTTGAGGATTTACAGAACAAATTTATAGACCAGGTTCAGGAGTGTTCTGATTTGAGCAGCAAACTTGATGCCACTGAGGTGAGTTCTGAGTATTTTATTTTATTTTTTTTACTTTATTGCTTTGGATTTCTACATGCATTCTTATGAAGACAAGAGGAAAATCACAGAAAAACTTGAGCAAGACCAGCAAGTTGCTTGCCAACACAGACGAAGAACTGAAGAAATGTCGGTATACTCTAAAAGAGAAAGATTTTATCATTTCTGAGCAGAGAAAAGCGGGTATGAATGATTGTGTGTTTCCATCATTGTTTCTTCCTTATTACTAATTAGGCTTAACTGTTGATGATACTGTTTAGTGTTTATTTTGCATGACAGAAAATGCGTTAGCTCATCGAGCATGTGTTTTGCAATCTGATTTGGAGAAAGCTCTCGAGGATAATGCTTCACTGTTTCTAAAAATTGGTAGGTCCTATGTCTTTCTGTGTTTTGTTGGCTAATTTTTATTTTCCTAATCTCTGTTTGATATATTATAGGTAGAGAAGACAAATTGAACACAGATAACAGAGCATTGGTGAACAGTTTTCACGGGGAGCTTGCCCAGCAAGTTGGTTCCCTTTGCAGCACTGTGGCCACATCACTGTCTCAACAGAATGAACACCTGCAATGTATGGAGAATCTCTGTCAATCTTTTTTGGTCATTCATGATAAGGTGTGTAAAAATTGCTGATTTCGTTGTTGTTCTTGTTAATGGCGATTTTTTTTGGTTTCACCCAATTCCTTTTCTTTGATCTTTTAAGATTACATAGTATTATGCAGGGATTTACCTTGCTTAGTCATGTTGGGTTTATATTTCCCTTTTTTTTTTTCTTTTCATCATTTATTTTCTCTCAATCATCTTTTGGTCGCTGTAGGCTGTTGTAGATTTGAAAAGGAAAATGAGTGCTCTGAGGGCTTTGTATATATGTCATGTTGAAGCAGTACAAAATGTTGTTCGTTTGCATAAAGCGAGCTCTGATGCTAACTTGGACGAGATATCATCTCTTATTGCCTCCAATGATCATTCTATTGAAGAAGTGTGCTGCTGTGATCTTAGTTTATTTTCATTTTCTGGCTTTGATTTCATTAAGACTTTTGTGGACATAAATTTTTTATTTTTCTGGTGAACAGTTCCTTGCATCCCAGACTGCCGAAGTAGGTTCAATATTTGATGAACTTCAGAGTTCTCTTTCTACTCAGCAGGGTGAAATGGCACTTTTTGCAAGGGAACTACGGCATGTATATACTTTAACTTTCATGTCATATCTTTGTATTTTCTGTTGCATCTTCTCAATGGTGCACTCTCATTTTGCATTCACTAATATTATTTTTTATTTTTTGTCCTTCCTTGGTTTTCAATTGAAAAGAGATTCAATGTTAGTGTCGATCAAATAAAGGATATATCTGAGTGCACTCAAGAATTTGTGGATAAACTTTTGGAAGAATCAAGAAGTCTTGAAAACTTTGCATCACTGGCTGATGAAAAGCAAATGAAGAGCATTGCCGACTTTAAGAAATCTTATGAGGTGCTATGTAGTACTAATAAGTTATCTAATAGATGAACTGCTGGTAATGGTATTTGATGTGTCAAGTTTAATGTGCAGGAGCAATCAAGATCTGATACAGAAAAACTAATTGCTGATATGACAAGTTTAGTTTCTAATCACATTTGCCGTCAAATGGATCTGGTTCGTTTTCTGTTTTCCTTTTGATAGTTATCCTTATTTTGGGGCGAGGGGTGAGAAGTAGGAGTTCTGTTTGCTCCTCTTCCTGTTAGGTAATTTTCATAACCTGCAGGTAGATGCAAGGCTTGTTGATCTTAGAGACAATGGCATTGCAGCCAAGTCATTCTTGGATGGACATGTTTCAGCACTTGGAGATGTTGTGAGCCGTGCAAAAAGAAAATGGCAGGCATTTTGCATGCAAGCGGAAAAAGATGTCAAAGACATTGCCGATTATTCTGCAGCAAAGCATTGTCGTATGGAGGTACTCCTGCAGCAGAGGTAAGTACCTGACCGTCATTCCTTGTGGATTTCTTGATCCAGACTCTGAATCCTGTTAAAGGATCTCTTTATGACCTTTTCTTTTAGTGTCAATACTGCCGAGACAGCTTTCAAATATACAAAGAGCACTTACGAGGCTGTGAATGAGATGGGAAGGAAACATGTTTCTGCCATGGCGTCACTTATCAGGTGTGTGTTCAATTGATATTTAAAACCTCATGTCATTTGCTGATTTACATGAAGTTAGATTCAATTTAATTACAAGGAGGAGGACATGTGGGCATTATTCTGTAAAGTGGTTAAGTGGGAGATTTATCTTATGAGTGCTCTTTAAAGCTATAAGGCTATGGTTAGGACAGTGTTATATTTTTCTTTAATTAATAGTAATCTCATTAATAGATTTCTGGTGATGTCAATTGCTTTGTTGCAGAAATTGTTCTGAAAGCAATGTGCAACATGATGTTGAGATCAACTCCGCACGTGTTGCTGCGGAGGAAGATGTAGCAAATAGCAGTACAGACGTTCTCCAGCATTTTGATGGTGAGTAGAATGTTCTAGATCTTGCTCTTTTGGTTTTTTAATTCTCCTACATTGTGAATGTATGTGATCCTCTGCTAACAATATTATTTTGCAGATATGTCTGCGAAGGAACGAGAATCTATATCTTGCATGTTAAATGTTGTCAATACTCAAGCAAACACACTTGAGAGATTCAGAGAGGATCATTCCGGCCAAACTGCTTCTATGGAAGAGAGGACACGCGAGACTTTCCAGCATTTGTACAGGGTAAGTTAACTAGTAATCTATTTGGATCAGTAAATCAGAGAGTAGTATTAGTTACAAAACCTATTTTTTCTCACGAGTCCTCACATCTTGTATAATGGCATAACCTGTTTGAGACTAGTTCCACTTGTTTTAAATTATCAAGATTAATTATAATTTAAATAGATTATATAATGAGTGTTTAATGTGATGTGAGTTGTGAATATGCTGTGAAACTAACATTTTTCTTAAATCATGCTATGTAATTCGCCTTTCTAACGTTAATATATTTGAAGTAATGTCTTGTGAATTGTTGGTTCTTCCTTCATGTCTTGCAGGACTATGAGTCTACTGGGAATACCCCAACAAGATGTGAGCCGGATGTTCCGAGTAAAGGGACAATAGAGTCACTTCGATCTTTGCCTATGGAATCACTTATGGAGGAATTCCGAGAAAACAATTCATATGAATCTTTCGAGGTGAAAGAGTTGAAACCGTCTCTTATATCACGGTCTCCTCTCAGCCAAGTAAACTAATGGTGGTAGTGATTATTCCCAATTCAAATTTGTGTCTACAACGTGGCATTGTTGTTTACTATTTACTTCTTGTAAGCATGCATTGGAAAGTGATAAGATGTAGTGTCAGATTCAGGCCAAGTACTAAAGCTAATCCCACCTTGGGATATAGTGTGGAATATAATTTAAATAATGTTTGCATGTATATTTAGAAAGAAATCGCCTGCAAATGCGGTTACATTTTATTTTTGATGTCAATGTTTTAACAAATTACATCGGGTAATGAAAGGCCTGGTCTCTTGTGCAACTCCTTCAAACAAAGGAAATCTTGTCGGTAGATGAATCTTATTCATTTTGGCACATATAATGATAGTGGGGGCCACATAACCGTGATTTGTATCTTAATAAAAGAAGTGAGGGTACGGAAAGCTATCATTATCCGTTATATTGTGGGAGAGAATAACATAATGATGTGAACTGTGAAGCTTATATTGGTGGGTCCCACTTACGTGGGATTCATAAGTTTACATAAGTAGGTTTTTATTTGTGCGAGATTTATATAAACGTGAATTTCACATCCAGCCTTTTATTTCACTGTGAGAATTTCTTCTTACTTTTGATGTATACGTAAGTTTAATTATAATCACAAATAGAATGTTATCATAAATTTTATAACACTATTTTTTGTGCGGGAAATAGATTTAATTATAATGACAAATAGATTGTTATGTGAAAAAAAAGTATTTATCACCAAGTCAAGTTATAACCTAAATTGAAACTTATATCAATATCATGTTTATATACAATAACTTTCCGTTTGATTAACAATTATACCTAGAGGATTTGATCTATGACTTCGCTTTAATACCAAATATTAAATTTAAGTGTCATCATTAGGTCAAAAATTATAAGTATAGGTTATATAGTACAAGTTTATTTTCTTATATTAACAACGCATAATTCTATATCTATATGTATTTAGGTATAAGGAACTTCATAAAATACATTTAACATCTCAGTAAATTAGATTATCAATATACAATAATAAATCTCTAAATATAATGATTGACCTTTGATTTAATTAACAATCAGATCGATGAAATAGTTTTGATGATAATAATGCCTCATATTACCAAATACGGCTTCTAAAGTATGACCTATCTGGTCTTGCTTAGTTGCTTATTCTGCCAAACTGGTTAGTGACGAGTCCCTCATGCAAGGGGTAAACATGCATGCACATGCATTGCTATTTCTAATTGAGATGAGCAATAATTGAAGTCGTACTGATCATAAGAAATTCTACGATAAAAATACCTACTCTTGTCATATAACATGATCACATAATAAATAAGGTTTCGGTTACTTAGGCATGTTGGTGCCAAATTTTGTGTCTCTTTTCTGGTTTCGCTTAATTGGAATCCTAAAATTAGCACTACAATATGTAGAATTAGTTCGTAAATAAGTATTTCACGTGCAATATGTTAATTCTAATTATATTTATAAATATAACTTCGTCTTATCTTTTCTACGAATATTTTACTTTAATAATGATTTGTAACCACTAACAACCAAGGATAGAATCTTGAAAGGATTTATACTCTACTATATATTATTCAATGACAAGATAACACTATCTCATGTATATTAAAAATATTTGGTAAAAATTTTTTTAATCAATTTTTAATTAATTTTAAAAAAATAATTATTTAATTAAACTAATTTATTATTCTAATATTTGATACATAATGATTTGAATTACCAAATTAGTTATTAAAGAGCTAATTTAAAAAATTTAACATTTTTAATTAACTGATTTATATTTAATATATAAAAAGACATTATTACTCATCATCAATTGAATTTTTAACATCTATATCCTCATAATTATTTGTTTATTAAAAGAAAATATAATAAATAATAAATTACAATGATCTATTTTTTTTTAAAAAAATTAATTTAATAAATAATATATTAAAATAAAAAATATTTAAATAAATAATAAAATATACCAATATATTTCTATATCATTTTATATATAAACAATTAATAATAAACTGATTTTATCAAATCTTTTTATATAAATAACTATTGTTATCAACTGGTCAAATTATCTAATATAAAAACTAACTAATGATATAATCAACTAATTGATAAACTAGAGCAGATCATAGCTTAAAAACCACAGTCTAAAGAATATGTATTATCCTCAAAATTCTCGGAGTTAGATCATAATTAATTATGCGACATAAGTCACGTATATTTAGGCTGATTTCATTTTGAAGGAATAATTGACCCTTATACATTTAATCTTTGTAACTCATTAATGTTAGATGACGATTTACATTACGGTACAATACTAGTTTCATAGGTTTTTCTGTTAATCACGTACTATATGGTGCACTCTGTTGACATACTCCTTTTTTCTATCTGCGTTGCCAACACAATATACATGGAAATATTTTTGGTTTTATTATATAACTAAAATTCTTAATATTATTATTTATTTATTTTATATAAATAAAAATTAATTTTTTAATTTTAAAATTCATTTAATTATGATGTTAAAATAACTGATTTGTTAAAATATAATCAATTATAACACTAAAATTTCAGCGTATAAGACAAGAAATATTTCGGTGACGTGCAGACTTTGGCAAAAGTTAACGTTGAGCATGGAAGAGAATAATATTTCTGAAATATGATATAATCACCAGACGTATGCATGCAAGTTTTTACAGTGTCGGATTACAGTGGGCAATTTTGTTAATTAGGTCAGTAGTGGCAACAAGGATATATATCTTTTTCTGGAGTTTCACAGATCTAGGGATGCAAACAAATATGATAAAATCAGGAAACTGTCGTAAAAATTTGAAAGAAAAGCTGTAATTGGTTTCTTGAGAGTAGTATGTCATATTTGGAATGCAAGCAAACAATGTCATATGGTCTTTCCTCTTATTAAATTGGATTAATTATGTTTTTTCTTAATAATATTCATCTTTCTTAGAAAAAATAAACTTGAAAAATTATAAATTTGTTTAAAAAAAATAAAAACAGTATATGGATTTATGCATGTGTTTTGTTCAACATATAGAAATAAATGTTTTGTCCAATGTGTTTTGATGCAATATTTGTTACTTGCTTCTACTTGGTATACCCCTCAGTACTTTGACATTGACAAAACATTCGTTGTTCCTGCAAAAATTTATTATTCATTAGACAATATAGTTTGCTGTGTATTCTATGAATTTGGCTTTTGCATTTTTGAGCAAAAAGTGTATAATTATAATCGTTCATGAGAAAATTAAAAAAATTAATAATTATAAGTTTAAAAATTATTTTTTTAATTATGGAACTATTTCTACAACCACTTTTATTAATGCTATAACTTATTGAATACAAAATTTTACATAGCCTGAACCGTCATTTAATTAAATAAGTTAAAAAATTTAGATTTATAAACAATAGTTCTTATTTTATTCTTCTAAAAATACAGGAAAGCATTTAATATGATCTATTTTATTATCAAAATTATATTAATTAACTAAAATCATACAAGTAAAAGAAAATATGTCGTTACCAAATAAAAAAAGAAAACAACAATCAAATAAATAAAATTAAATAGTCCGAATTAACTCAAATAAGGTAAATTGTAAGACTATTTTCACAACCACTTTTACTAAAACTACAACTTACTAAATACAAAATTTTATACAGCCTAAACAATTATTTAATTAAATAAGTTAAAAAATTTAGATTTATAAATAATAGTTCCTATTGTATTCTTTTAAAAATACATGAAATTATTCTATATCATTTAATGTGATCTATTTTATTATCAAAATTATATTAACTAACTTAAATCATGGGAAGTAAAAGAAAATATACTGTTACCAAATAAAGAAAGAAAATATAATCAAATAAGTAAAATCAAATAGTCCGAATTAAATCATAGGACAAAAAAAACTAAGAAAAATATTCAACCACATGTTTTAATATTTTTTTTCAAATTTATTAAAATGATAAAAACTTCTGAGAACACATGTATACTATTGTTGACACCTAAATCCAGTCAACTAATTGAGTTCAGCGTTACCCCTGACTACAAGTTTGATACGGTGGAAAAAAGTAAAAGAAAGATAGCGAGAAAGAAGAAGAGACAGCGACTTCAGGAGTTTATCGTGGTTCGGCTAAAGCTAATTTGACTCCTACGTTCACGTTGATATTTTATATCTCTTTGGGAGATTGATTTTACAGAATGTGTTTACAATAATGGAGCCTTTTCTCAATGAACAGTGCTCACTCTCTATATATGTCAGTCGAGTTTCTGCATGTATTTTCTTATATATCTCTACATGGTGACCTCCTCCTTCTATTTATAGAAAGGGGGAAGGGTTACAAGAGTAATTTTATAAATTGTGAAATGATTACTTCCGTTGCTCCAGACATTTAATGCTTGGCGCCAAATAATTAATACTGGGCAAATTATTGTCCGATTTCGGGGGGCTGATGTGTAAGTTTGGAGGTTGAGCTGTCAACAAGAAATGGATGCATCGGGTTGCTGACTGAGCTCCGTACAAGTTGTCGTTGTAAGTGAACAAGTTGGGAACTGAGTGAGATGATAGTTCTGACTGACCTTGTTGCCTACGTCTGATCGCTCCCTCTGAGGGTCATGGACTTCTTGCTGAGGGGTTGGAGAATCCATCAGTGAGATGTGTTCTTCCCTTTGAAGGAATGCGAGATGTCTCTGACTCGCCCCTGATGATCCTTGATTTTCGCTTAGTGATATTTGATTCTTACTTGAGCTTCTATCAGGCCAACTGAGCTTCCAAACGGACCTTAATCGATCTAAAACACTCTTCCAGAAAATCTATATAACAACTATAACTAATATCTAAAATAACTCATCGTCAACAAAAAAAAATATTTTAAGTAAGTTAAATTAAGTCCCAAATTAAAAAAAAAAAAAAACAAGGAATTTGGACAAAATATTGTCATACATATACAAGACAAAAAATTGTGTATTAATCTTTGATGAAGTGTTGGAACAATGGTACAGGTTTTACTCATTGTGAATTGTATTTAAGAATAAGAATTTGTATGCATTTTAAGGGTATGTTTGGTTCACGAAATGTTTTATTTCTAGGAATCTTTTATGCCTGGGAATATTTCTTTCCCACCCTCATAGGTGGGAATAAAATTTTTAACTTTCCTTCATAAATTTTATTCTTGAGTATTTTTTATGCTTGAAAATGATTTTTTATCTTTTGTATCAAACATGAAAAACTTTTATTCTCATATCACTTTTTCAAGAATAAAAAAATATAACTGATACCAAACATACTTTAAAAGTTAGAGAAATTTTCAGATGTGCTTATTTTTTTTTTAAATGATAATAATAATTTATTAGTATTAATTTTCACTTTATTTAATTAATTCATATAAAAATTTGTATCAAATAAAGTGTGGCACTTAGAAATATCCACCTTGTTTTGCACTCTATTCTTTAGCGAAAACTGTTATAGTCTGTCACCGACAATTTACTATTCTTCCCTTTTAATTTATGTGATGCAGCAACAAACCGCCTATTTTCTTTTCTTTTATTCTGGGTGATATGCTGTATAATTTGTGGCCACTAGAAGGACATCCTAACGTAAGATTAGTAAAATTTATTTAAGGTTTTGATACTCATTTTTTACATATATATATATATATATTACATAAATAACCATGGTTGTCAATAAATAATATAGAATTTTCCAGTGTAAAAGTGTAAAAATTGAACAAGAATGTGCCATGCTATTACAAAAATTAATTAAAAAATCTTATTTTATTTTTATATATTGACAATAAGGCATATCCATTTTAAAATTGAACCTTCAGTGTATTATCTAAATCCTTCATCAATATTATACATAGTGACTAATTTTTTTTACTAATAATAGAAAAATTTTAACAATTTTTTATAACGTGTAATCACATAAATGGATCAAAATTAAATCCATATAGTAATAAAAAAATCATTTAATAATTTCTTAAATTAAATACGATAATGTTTTCACCTCCTCAAAGGTCTGAAGTAAAAATATTACCTTAAAATGTAATCCAAATTTATACGAAAAAATAAATAACCATTATTATCCCCTAATTTTTACCATTAAGCAAAAGAAAATTTTCATGTATTTCATCCAATACAGTTCAATAAATTAATTCCTCCCAGACTTTTCTATTTTCACGTATTTTTTTTCCTGGATAATTAACTCTTTCAAAATCAAATTGAAAAGAATAATTATGTCAATTGATTCTAATTCTAATTTGGATTTACGTATATAACCAACCCATAAAACCGCCCTTAACATAGGAAAACCATAGTGGTGTGATCTTATCCACAAGAACATCATTAAACCTTAATCGTATCATCTTATGATGTCTCTCCATATAAATACTCCATATCCCTTCCTCTTCTCTTCAACATAATTCTCTCTCTCTCTCTCTCTCTCTCTCTCTCTAACAAAACCCTTAATACTTATTTTTCGACAGTTGTTTTCTTTCATCTTGTTCATCTGCTTATTGCAATGCTTCCTTCCAAGTGTTGCACAGTTTTTGTGTTACTTTGCTGCCTTTCTGTGATAAGCAACAATGGCGTTGAAGCTTTACACAAAGTATACAGAAATCTTCAATCGGTTCCTGCTGTTGAGGTGTCTTATAAACTTAGAACTGGATACCACTTTCAACCTGCCAAACACTGGATGAACGGTATCATTGCGCATCTCAAATATTTTGTTATTTTTCTTTCTGTTTAGTTTCCAAAACCCTTGATTCTTTGATTTACTGTCTGTCATATGTAAAGCTATATATCTCTTGAATCTCCCTAAGCCAGTTGAAGAATTTGTCAGTTTTTGGATTAATGAAAAAAAAAAAAATCTCTTAAAATGTATTATATTGGTGAATATCACAGAACATATCTTGAATAAATCTCAGAATGAATGGGGTGATATTCTGGTAGAAAAAGAAATAAGCAACAATTTGAATTCCTTTCCTTATTGATTCCGTATATGATTTGATAAATCTCACTGGCTACACGTCATTTTAATATAAAATTAAAAAGAGTTAACCCTTGAGTTGGTTGGTTCATTTAGTAATGTTCTCATTTTCTATTTTTTTATTCAACGTTTAAGGAATTATATGATACTTATAAATTTTTATTTTTAATAAATAATTAAAAAGATTTTGACCTCATTTTGGCATTAGATGCAAATGAGATAATTTGTTTTAGTGTGTTGGCTTTTGTGTGTAATCGTCTGGATAAGTTTGGCTCTAAGCTTGAAACCTAAAATAAATGAGACTGATCTGTTTCATCCGTAGTTTTCATTGGTTTCCACATTCTTATTGTTGTAGCCATGCATGCACCTTAAGTTTTGGTGTTTTGATACTTCCCATTCGTCTATATCCACGACGCCAAAAGTCTTTATTTGTTACACAAACTTTTCCAGATGATTTAAGGAAAAAAAATTTTAGAAGGACTAAAACATAATTTATTAATTATTTTTATAAAAACATTTTAATTTTTGAAAATATTACATATAATTTTGTTTAAAAAATAAAAAAATGTAAGAAAAATTTAGTTTCCAAAGTTTGAGGCCAAAGCTCCAAGCTTAAGGGATGCGTTATCCCCTTCAACGTTAAGATGCACTTATTCCCAGGGGCGGCCACCTCCAAACGGAAATTACAATTTCTTTTACGTTTTTTCTATTTTATTAAAAAATTTATATTTAATCCCAAAATTAAAAAATTTTCACAAAAATCATTAACAAATTATATTTCAGCCCCTCTAATAATTTTTCTTTACATCCTTGCTTATTTTTACCTATTATAAGAATTAAATGTTACTTTCACATTCCTATTCTCTCTGCCCAATTTTTTCATATGTTTAATGGGTGAATAAATCTTCCTTCCTTCTATATTTTCATTCCTTTGTTCACACACTCTCTCTCTTAGGCATGTGAGGTTTAAAATTTTAAATCTTACCTCTTAGAAGATGTGGATGGTAATAAAAGTAATATTTTTATTATGAGATTTAAAATTTTAAATCTTACACATATGTGAGGGAGAGTGGAAATAGTAGATTTAGTTTTATTTTTTTTTTGTATTATACTAAAAATATTAAAAAATATATTTCTTTATGATAAGAGATTTTTCTTTTGTACTATACTAAAAATCCAAATTTACCCTTTTATTAAGTGGTCAATTTAACATCTGAATTGCATTGTATTGTGATCAACTTTTGACATCTTTCCTTTGCATATCCAAAACTTGTTTTTTTCTGTTTCTAATCTTTATATGCTAATACTTTCATGTTGTTCGAATTTGTGTAATGGACGAATCAATCACATGAAGATCCAAATGGTAAGTCTCTCTACAATATATCTTCATGTTCACCTTTGCATTATTCTTTTTCAATTTTCATATTAAACATTCATATAATATATTTTTGTGTATCATACTTTTTTTGTGTGTAAATATCAAAACAGGACCTATGTACTATAATGGAATCTATCATCTATTTTACCAATATAACCCTAAAGGATCAGTTTGGGGTAACATTGTGTGGGCCCACTCAGTATCAACTGACCTCATCAACTGGAATGCGGTTAAACCAGCCATCTATCCCTCCAAGCCCTTTGATAAATACGGGTGTTGGTCCGGGTCAGCCACTATTGTCCCGGGTAAAGGACCCGTAATCCTTTACACCGGAATTGTTGATGAGAATAAAACTCAGGTCCAATGCTATGCGGTACCCGAAGATCTATCCGACCCATATCTCAGAAAATGGGTAAAACCCCATGTCGGAAACCCGATAGCCATTGCGGACGTTTCCATTAACGCCACATTATTCCGTGACCCGACAACCGCTTGGTGGGGCAGAGACGGGCAGTGGAGAATGTTGGTTGGCGGCGGATGGAAAAGAAGAGGGCTGGCCCATTTGTACAGAAGCAGGGATTTTGTGAACTGGATCAAGGCCAAACACCCGATCCATTCTAAATCGGATACTGGTAATTGGGAGTGCCCTGATTTTTACCCGGTTTCGTTGAGTGGGACACACGGGTTGGATACATCCACGGATGCAGAAAATGTGAAGCATGTATTGAAGAATAGTCTTGACAAAACCAGATATGATTATTATACAATTGGAACATATGATCCGAATAAGGATAGGTATTTTCCGGATAACACTTCAGAGGATGGTTGGGGTGGTCTTAGATATGATTATGGTAACTTTTATGCTTCAAAGTCTTTCTTTGACCCAAGCAAGAACAGAAGGATCATATGGGGTTGGGCAAATGAGTCTGACAATGTTTATTCTGATATTGCCAAAGGATGGGCTGGACTTCAGGTACTTTATAATTTTACATTTTGGTGTTTTCTATTCTTCATGATTTTATGTGCATTAAATTTTATAATTGAAATTTCTCAATTTTGTTTTATAATATCATCATTTGTAACATTTTTATTTGTAATTTTATTAATTATATAGTTTGATTGCACATTCAATAGTTGCGCTTACAAGGAATGTGTATTGGGTTTTGTTTTTCAGGCAATTCCAAGAACTGTTTGGCTTGATTCTAATCAGAGACAACTGGTTCAGTGGCCTATTGAGGAATTGAATACATTGAGAGGCAAACATGTTGAGTTGAGAAATCAGAAGCTTCAAATGGGAGAATATGTTGAAGTAAAAAGGATAACCGCTTCCCAGGTAAGCATCTTAGCCAATAGTTATGTGCTTTTCTTCATAATGGTCTGTCACAAAAAATTATTAGAAGGATCTTCCAAATAATCAAGCTAAACTTCCAATCAGTCATCATAATAATAATCGAGTATTATATCTGTCACGTAACAGAATATAATTTGATTCAAAAAAAAAAAAAGAAGAGAAAATATGTGTACAAGTAATATTTTTCTAGAAATTAACAAGAAGATCCTATCTAACGAAGGTTCTTGTTTAGAAGTGCTTGCCATAGTTTATATATATTTTTATCTATGTATGATTTGTAATGGCTAATGAAATATGCAGGCTGATGTGGAAGTAACCTTCTCATTTTCAAGCTTGGAGAAGGCAGAGCCATTTGATCCAAGCTGGGTGAATGCACAGGATCTCTGTGCCCAAAAGGGTTCAATGCAGCAAGGTGGCGTTGGACCATTTGGCCTTCTAACGTTGGCTTCAGAAAACCTAGAGGAGTTTACTCCTGTCTTCTTCAGAATTTTCAGAGCTCCAAACAAGCACGTGGTTCTCATGTGCTCTGATGCAAGGAGGTAATTGTCCAACAGTAAAAACAAAATCTTATTTACTTTTTACTTTCTATAATATCTGTTCTAATCAAGATTTTCGCTCTGGTCCCATTTTTTAACAGTTCCTCTGTTGACAAATGTGGCTTGTACATGCCTTCTTTTGCTGGTTTTGTTGACGTCGATTTGACCCATAAAAAGCTTTCCCTTAGGAGTTTGGTAAGCAATGCATACATATATGTATATATGTATCTTTCTATCTACTCATGGTATTTGAAAAAATTCATGTAATGGTAACTTTGTTACATTTAAGATTCACGTGAACTTTTACATATAAAATTTTGATTTTTTATGTTGAATTTTTATTAAACTAGCAAAATCTCTGAATGAGTACATATTGAAGCATTACATTGCAAGGATTTTGAAAAATTACGTGTAATACCTTATTTTTACAGAAGTCTAATAATTTATACTATAGTTTTTTTTTGTAAATTTAATTTGTGGTGTCAACCCATTAATATTTTTTTTGATGTTTTAATTGAATGACGTGCAGATTGATCACTCTGTGGTGGAAAGCTTTGGAGCAGGAGGGAAAACATGCATATTGTCTAGGGTTTATCCAAGATTAGCAGTGATGAATGCAGCTCACTTGTTTGTGTTCAACAATGGGACTGAGCCTATCACCGTTCAGAATTTGGATGCATGGAGCATGAAATCTGCTGATAGATACTGAATTGTTCCAATTCAGTAGAAATTGTCAGAAGAACTGTAACTCAGATTTTATGTTGCAAGTGAAACTGTGTCGTTTGAATTAGTGAGTAAAGGTTGTTAGGATACTGTTGCAGTTTTAATTAGTTATTTGCCTATAAATAAACTAGTAACCAGATGTAGAAGTTATCTCTGCTTTTTTTTTTTTTTAATGAAAAAGGTATGTTTCCTTCTTCTCTGATCTCTATTATTTCCCAATGCATAGAGCTCCCTAATTCCAACATATTGGTATTTAGAACAATGTTTTTCGATCATGGCCAATCTGAGTGGGTCATTACACACCACGTTTCCAATTCTTGATGGGAAAAATTATGATTGCTTGTGCATCCAAATGAAAAGGTGCTATTTGGATTTCAAGATGTTCTTGATGTGGTGACCAAAGGAATTGAAGATTTGGCAGCTAATGCCGCAGAAGCCCAGCGTAAGACTTCCTTGAAGACAATAGGAAGGATCGCAAAGCTCTCTCCTTCATCAGAGTGCATAATCTGATGCTTTATGATTGAGCTCGTTTGATCAGTTCTCAATCCGATTGAATGATCATAGCATAGAATGATTTTTAGACTGCTATCTTTAAGTAAATTGTTCGTTATAGATTTTTGTATATTGTTTTATTGGACCTGGTCCAGCTCAATTGTCTTTTGAACTAGTCGATTGATCATAGTCTAAGACATATTGGCAGATAATAGCACAGTTGATACAGAAAAGATTCTCATTCAACAAATGAATGGGAATCATGCATATATTTCAGATGTATTGTATGTGTCTGCTATGAAAAACAATTTATTAAGCTTAGAACAACTATTGGAAAGAGGGTACACAATGAAAATGGAGAAGGCCAGCTTGACAGTTTCAGAGTCAAGTGGTGAAAGTGTTGAAAGCTCCCCTGTCCAAAAATTGAACCTTTAGTATAGAAATCAATTATAGTGAATATAAATGTCTTTCAACTGCTGTTACTGATGAAAGCTGGGTTTGGCATCTTAGGATGGGGGACACTTGAATTTCAGGAGTTTGAACCAGCTCAGCAAAAGTGAAATGGTAACTGGTCTGTCCCCAATCACATTACTGGACAGGCTATGTGAAGCTTGTATGTTTGGTAAGCAGCACAGAAGACCTTTCTTGAAGCAAGTTGAGACTGGAACTTCAGCAACATTAGAATTAGAACATTCTGATGTCTGTGGACCATCCAAAGAAGTTTCTTGTAAGAAACAGATAAAATATCACGTTTGTAGATGACTACAGCAGGAAAATGCGGGTGTATATGATGAAGTAGAAATCTGAAGCAGTTGAAATATTCAAAAGCCTTAGATCAATGGTGGAAACACAGAGTGGTAACAAGCTGAAGGCACTAAGGACAGATGGAGGTGGAGAGTACAGTTCTATGAAGCTTCAAAAATTCTGCATTAAAGTAGGAAGCATTCATGAAACAATTGCTCCATGCACATCTCAGCATAATGACATAGTTGAGAGAAGAAACAGGACCATCCTTAACATGGTCAGAAGTTTGTTGAAGACAAAGCAAAAGCCAAATAAGTGAGGAACTAAATGGGCCGTCAATATTTTCCATGTTCTCTAGAAAGTGGTTACTTTTTACGCCTGTTAGTATTATTTTATTTCGTGCAAAAGCCCATCTTGAACTATTGAAGTTCCTAGCCCATTTGCTTAAGATCAGAAATATCTTCAATATTTTCTCATGTGCTCTAAATTTATATATAAATATATATATATATATATATATGTGTATTGTTTTGATCATTTTCTCAACCTTGGAAGTAAAGAAAAATGATTACATCTATAGAAACTATAAAAGTTTGGCCGGTGTGTATTAAAAAATAAAAGGACAATTGCTTTATAGACCCCTGTTTGCTTGGGTAGAAAAAAAAATAAAGGAAAGAAAATGAGAAGAAAGAAAATAGGAGGAAAGAAAATAAGAAGAAAAGAATTTGTAGTTTTGTTATTTGATTGAGTAAAAAATAAGAGGAAAGAAAATAACCAGAAAACAGTTATATTGAATCGATTCACGAATTGATTGAAGCATTGTTTTGAGAACATGTGGTCACCAAAGGTTAGCAATTATTACAAATCGATTAGGTAATCGGTTCATGACTTATTCATAAGAGTGTCAATCGATTCACACATTGATTCAATCATGAAGTCCTTGATGACACTTACTGTGAATCTATTCACGAATCGATTCTTGAATAACTCTTTAGGAAAATTGTTTTCATTGAAGGTCAGCAAACTGATATGAATCGATTAGATAATCAATTCATAACTTGTCCATAAGAGATCCTGAATCAATTTACACATCGATTCAATCATGAGACCTGTATTGACACTTAATGTGAATAGATTCATAAGATGGTAAACATTTCTGAATCGATTCATGAATCAATTTCTAAAGACCAGTTTTGAACAATTGTAATAGAAAGAAACAAAAATTGCAATAACATATGGAAACATAAGAATCTTATATATCAAAAAGTGGAGAGATTACAAAAAAGTAATCTTATATATCAAGAGTATATGATAACATTTACATCTGAATCCAAGATTCCAAAAAAAAAAAAATGAAATCAAAGCTCTTGAAATAAAGAAATCAGATCAATTATCTTGTTTTCCAATCACAAACAATCTTTGAAAAACAAAAAGGTAAAAATTACAGATGACAACCAAAATAGAATCCAATCAATATAATTAGTAAGAACATCAAGACTGGGCAAGCCTCTTAACAACTGCAGCCATATACTTGCCTTAATGCTCTACAAGTGGCAATTTTGTTTCACTGAGCTCTCTGGAGCCATCATTGGCAAATACTCCTGCACCATATGGAGAGCCCCCTCTGACAAAGTCCATCTTGAACATGCCAGCTCCAAATGTGTACCCGATTGGAATGAACAACATTCCATGGTGTGCTAGCTAGATGATTGCAGTCCAATTACAACAAAAAAAGAACAAACATAAGCATTTAGTAAGCCTTTAAAAATTAGTACTTAAGCAATTGTTTTAGTTTTCCATCATGAAGTGCTATAAAACCTTTATTTTAGTAAACATATAGAAGAATAGATAATTGAAAACATAAAGCAAGATAGGTAATAGCCTTCACTATCTATCTTCAGACTGCAAAGACACATTTCTTAAGTGATCCATTCAATTATTTTCTAGTCTTGGAATCGTCAAAAAAGATTCCAATCAAAGAATTGGAAAAGAATAGGCAAGTAATATTCATTTCAATCCATGTAAAATATATACTTCATATTTGTAAAATATATACTTCAATAGCCTTCTTAATGCTTTTCACAAACAATGCCCAAACTTCTATAGATTGTGTTGTCTAGACAAGGACATGAATCATATTTTTGAGAATTCTAAAAACACTAAAATGAAAATCACTAATTTAAACTCCTAATTTTGAAAAAATAATAGCATCAACACTAAGAAACACCATCACTAGAACCATATCAAGAAAAAAAAAATCACAGTAATTAGTAAGTAGCCAAAACCCTAAAACCAAACCAAGATTCACATGCAACTAACAAGCCATCTATTCATTGAACCAAGGAGAAAAAGAAAAAAAGAAATTGCAAAAAAAAAAAGAAACTCATTTGAGATTGATGAAACCAATCGTAAGAGCTGTGCTCACCTTAGTTTCTAAAAAAACAAAAGAAAAAAAAACAAGGGAGACTACCCATTTCAAAGGGAGGTCTCTAAATCTAAATCTCTGCAAATGTTGTAGATTTCATTTATAGATGACCATCCAGTAACCCAAAAAATCCCATGTTTTTTATTGAACTATCCATTTTTCTTTGGATTTTTCTGCAAAAGTACTTAATGGTAATGGAGGAAAACCAAGAGAGAAAGAAAACAAAGTGAGAAAATAGCATCTTCTTCGAGCTCAAAACCTTGGAATTTGAAGAAAAAAAACACAAATTTTAGACCCAGATCTAGCATTCATTCAGATACGAATGCAATAAATCACATATCAAGCCAAAAATAACAACGAGAGGAGAAAAGAAGAACTAACCTTGCCGCAGAACCACACGTCAGACAGCAACTATGAAGGCTAGGAATGCTGAAGCTAGATTTTATGTAACTGCAACCAGACCTTCAACAAGCTCAAGGAAGAAATTAGCCATGATAGAGAAGATGGAACCTCACCCAAATGGTTTAGCAAAGTAAGGAACAATAATTTCTCCCCCTTTTTTGCCCACCTTTGCCCAAAAATTTTTCTATATGGGCCCTACCTATTTTTTCTTCTCATTTTCTTTTCTTATCAATTTCTTTCCTTAACCAAACACACAGCCACAGTAATTTCAGCCCAAAATTTCTTTCCTCTCAATTTCTCCTTAAACAAACACAGGGAAAATTTTATTAGGGCACGATTTACTATTCAAAGATTGAAGATTTTCTAAAATCAAAATCTTAACAAAACCTTATTAATGGCTACTACCTGAAACAAGCAAGTAGCTTGTTCCTTCATTGTGAGATAACTAGAAAAATCAAGTGGGTGATGAAAATCTTCATATCAAATCTGAAAATTCAAATAATGGAAGGACCTTCTTGGACAGCAAGTTCTGGGCATCATCTCCACTCTATAGATAGGCTTACTCAAGATGAAGAAACACACACATTAAGAATTTGCTTTATAACTTGCATGCACTCTTTCTAAATGCTCTTTCTTGTTCTAAGAATTTCTTCTACATCTTTAATGCTTATATTTTCAAATCCACACTATTGAATGTCAGAGTTTTATTTGTACATCTCATTAAGAGATCTTATGAAACTTCATTGTAAGGTATAATCTAGAAATTGAGAGAAAGAGGGAATCATTCTTGAAAAGATCTTGATAGCTTGTAAAGTTTTTAAGAAATAGATTTTGAGAGAAGAACAAGTGTGAATGTTGTAAAAATGCTTGTAATTTATCTAAAATTACTAAAATACCTCAAGTGATCCAAAGGAAGATTGAGAAGAGAGGAGTACACCTAAGATGGAATTTCTCTTAGACAATAAAACCTTTATGAAAACAATTTTTTCATTCTCTTCCTTACTTTTTTTACTTATCTACAAATAATTGTTTATGCTTATTTGAAAAACTTTAGTTGTATTTGCTCTTCTTGGACTTATTTAAATATTCTATATAAAAGTTATCTTTTTAACTGATAGCTTTTGAAAGTATAAAAATAAAATAATTCTTACAAGCCAATTCACCTCCTCTTAGTCTTTTAACTTTATCAATTGATATCAAAGTTTGATATCACTAATATAAAGTTTAACCACTTTGTGAGCAAAGATTTTATAGGGAATAGAGTTGTTTGGGCATACACATGGATCGAAAGGACATTCAACTACTAGACCACCACTCTTTGATGATGTAAACTATGATTACTAAAAATTTAGAATGATGATCTACATCAAATCCACAGATATTTCCCTATGGAAAGTCATAAAAGAAGGATACCAATCACTATCAAGATGTGAGGGTAAAATAGTAATTCTTAAACTTGAAGGTGATTGGATAGGGGAAGATTACAAGAAAAAAGCAACTCATACAAAAATTATGAATGCCATCATGTGTGTTATGACGATTGGTGAATTTAAGAAAATCTCAAAATGTATTACAACTAAAGCTATGTGGGATAAATTAGAAGTCACATATAAAGGAACAAATCAAGTGAAAGAAACTAGAACAAACATACTTGTACATGAAAATCGAGCCTATGTTTGAAAGGCTCTCGCAATTGTAAATGATCTTCATGCTCTTAGAAGAATTATTTTTGATGTAGAACTTGTCATGAAAATTTTAAAATCTCTATTGAAAACATGGCAACCCAAGGTATATGCAATCCAAGAAGGAAATAATCTTTCAGCTCTCCTTTATGATAAATTAAGAGGCAAACTCCTAGCATATGAGAAAACATACATGAGAGAAAATGTTGACAAGAAAAATAAAAATATTGCCTTCAAATCATCACAAAAGATAATAATGATGAAGCAGATGATACTAATCATGAAATCAAAAGTCAAAATGATGAAATGACCTTAATGGCTAAATAGATTTTTAAGATGTACAAGAAAATGGGTGGTTTCAAATCCAGACAACTTCAAAGAAAAGAACAACTCAAGGGAGAAACAAGTAATCAATTATTGACTTGTTTTAAATGTAAGAAGTTAGGACACAAGAAAAGTGAATGTCTAAAGTTGAAGAGAAAATTTCAAAAGTGACCTACAAAAAAAAGGTATGATGATAACTTGGGATGATGAAGAAGAATCATCTGATGAAGAGATAGAGGAAGAAGAAGGAGATGACATCTCAAACTTCTGCCTCATGGTCAAAGATGAGGAAAAATAAAGTAACAAATGATGAATCTTAAACTCTCTTAACTTATGATGAATTAAATGATGACAACTTGATGAATAAATTTCACAAAGTTTTGACAGAATATTTTTCAATTGCCAAAGAAAATTCTTTTCTAACAAAAGAATTAGAATCCTTGAAAGAAGAAAAACAAGTTTTGATAAATGAAATGAAATTTCCAAAATAAGAAAAACAAGTTTTGTCAAAAGAATTTGAAACTTCAAAAGAGGATAATAATATCTTAAAAGATAATATTAAGTTCTTAAAAATATAAAATAATAAAATCAAATCTACGTTAGAGCAAAAATCTTCCAACCTTAAATGAAAAGAGAGTTCTCAAACAAGAAAGATAAATACTTGTTATAGGCATTTTCTAGTACTGCACGAGATGAGTTGATAAAGGCCTTACAGTAGATAAGCCCAAGAGAAAAAGAGTTAAGTTCATCAAATCATTAGCCACAAGAGCACAGAATAAGGTAGAAACCTTCCAACTCACTAAGAGCTAAGGAATGAGCCTAAGCTTAAATAGCCAACCATTCACTTTACGCAAGCTCGCAAGATCGACCTCACTAACCTAAGGCTAGCAACAATAATAGATCAAGAATCCTAGCACATGGGCATAGTAACTTGCTCAGCAAAGAGCTCTCTAAAGGAAAACTTGAAGCAACCACCCATTCAGACTTGACTTATGGGACTAGCCTGCAAGACGTAGCATGTAGGGGCCACCTGTAGAAAGCAATATATAAAAGTCAGCCAACAGCCTATAAATACCATTTTGCAGTAGTCTAGGTTATCTCATACATTTATTTTGATGTAACAAAAATACAAATTATGTAATTATAATTATAACCTCCCCAACCTCTAAATAAGTGGAAGGAGATCATTGTAAAGCTAAGCTAAAAAGAGATACCGAAACTCTATAGAAATTTCTCTAAATCAATAAAAGCTATTGTGGATGTAGGGACCAGTGTTATCCGATTTTAGTTGAACCATATTAAAAATCCCTCTATGTGGTTGCTATTCTTCCTCTCCATCTCCTCACTTATTATTTGCTTAACTAGATTGTATTTTGAGTCCCAAAGAACTCTTCTGGTTGGTTAGATTTAGGACTGAATCGAAATCTACCTTCAATATTTTGGCACCGTCTGTGGAGACTCATTTATTTTTTAGTTGCTTTTTTGTCTACCTACAATGGCTATAGGAAGAACCACTAGATTGTATTTTGAGTCCCAAAGAACTCTTTTCGTTGGTTAGATTTAGGATTGAATCGAAATCTATCGTCAACATTTTAGCACCGTCTGTGGGGACTCATTTATTTTTTGGTTGCTTTTTTGTCTAGCTACAATGGCTATAGGAAGAACCACTAGAGCTTTAAATGTTTTGGCTAATCAATAGAAAGGTTATGTATCTTCAACAGACTTCTCTACTGCTCCTATCATAGGTGTTGCTACTGGTTTGCCTCTAGCTAGCTCTTATCAACTTGCTGCTATTGTTAATGGCGTCGATAGAGCATAAACCTAGCATTAGCATTAGGAAAGACTGGAAAACATGATGGGAGAATTAACTAGAGCAGTCACAGTGCAAGCACAAGAGCAAGCTTAGGGTGTGTAAAGGCAGTTGAGGTTGCTACACCTAGAAACGTTCATCAGCAGTAGCAAACTAGATGTTTGAGCAAAGCTAATCAAGAAGTTTTTTTAGGTTGCTGCTTGTCAAAATAGACTTCAGGTCACTGTTTATGCAACCAGGAGAGCCAGAGGAACCAACAATCTTCTGGCTAGTAATCTGGGGTGCAAAACCCACTACTGGAAGGGTTATTTCAAAAGATGAACCGGTTGGAGAAATGTCTTTGAACTTCAAATGATTGAGCTTATCGTGAAGAAAAGTCACTATTCTCCAAAGAGATTAAGGCACAACCCCTCCCTCTTTAGTTCAAAGTTCCTATGATTCCACCGTACAATAGGGACATTAATCCTGATGACCATTTAGATGCATTTAATGTTCAAATAGATTTGCAAACAGTTGATCTTTTAGTTAAATATCGAGTTTTCCCAGCTACCCTTGGGGGTGTATCTTGAGCGTGATTCAAAAGCCTTCTAGCTCACTTGATATGTAACTAGGAAGAATGTCAACAAAAGTTCATTAGCCAGTACTGAGAGTTGAAGAGGTAGCTTGTGCCCCCTATCACCTTATAATGATCTTCCAGCATAAGTATGAGTAGTTGAAGGATTACATTGCAGGTTCAGACTCAAAGCCAATTTAGTAGACAATCCTTTTAAGGAAACCATTTTGGCAACGATCTCTATGGGACTTTACAAGGATGGAAAGTTGTATAAAAGCCTATACAAGTCCCCTATTAGAGATCTAACTAAGTTCTATGAGCAAGCTATCAAGTAGATTAAAAAGGAAGAGACTTTTAGCTTGGGAAGACCTAATCAGAAGGATGAGAAGGGTGGATCTATTCCAAATAAAAAGAAAAATAGTGAAGGCTGGAGTAATTCCCTAGTGATCAAACTTTGAAGAAAGCAAGAACTGAGCGATCTTAGCACTCGGGTCACCATGACACTTACACTATACTGTTGGATACTTAGGATAGCATATACATAGTAGAAAGGGATAGAGAGGACTTTGGGAGACTCGCACCCTCTAAAATTCCTTACAGGCAAAGGAACAAAGAAGAGTTTTATGCTTATCACAATGAAGTCAGGCATGAAACTTCAAATTGTCATACATTCAAAGATACGATAAAAGATTTGATTAAGAGAGGTCGTCTAAGAGAATATGTAGTATGACCTGTGAGGCAACAAACTTGACAAGAGTATCTCAACCAAGGACAAGCCTGTACAATGAGAACCATTTTGTCATAATATCTAGAGGCTAATACATGAGTTTTCCTCTGTCTTTGTTGAAAAAATTCTTGATTTGCTAATTGGCGCACTTCATAAGCAATCTTTTGTTTACATGTTTGCAATTTGCTCTTCGTCATTCAATATGCACAAGTCTTTTAAGCTTGCATCCAATCAATTCTCACAAGCATTATGTGCACATGATGTTTACCAATTGCAACCTTTAGTCCAGTTGAGGCATGGAGATGCTCAAACTAAACTCATTGTCAACTGCGACCTCTGGTCCAGTTGAGGTGTGGAGATACTCATTGCCAACTACGACCTCTGGTCTAGTTAAGGCATAGAGACATTTAAAATAAACTCATTGCCAACTATGACTTCTAGTCCAGTTGAGGCTTGGAGACACTTAAAATAAATTCATTGCCAATTGTGACCTTTGGTCCAGTTGAGGCATGGAGATACTTAAAATAAACTCATCCAATGAAGTCCTGAGCTTGTTAAAATGCAAAGGCGTTAAAATAAACTCAATAACTTAAGCAACTAAATTACTGTGGTACAGCCTACGAAGTGTAGTTTTCATGCAACCTAATGCTTGTAGCTCTCATGTGACCAAATGCTCGTAGCTCGCATGTGACTGACTACTAGGTATAGCTCTCATGCAACCTACGTACTACTCATTAACAATTAAGGCACCTCGATGCCTAAGTTCATTGCTCACTGAGACGCCTAACCGATTGGTTATTCAAATATTTTGTTTTACTGTGATTTGCATGAATTTATATTATTGTCATCCATGATATGTAGAATACTCAATATAACATGCAAGAATCATGAAGAAAAATTTTATTCATTAAAAGCCTCAACGAGGTAAATTTACATCAGAAAGGGTCAAAATACAAATCGAGACAGAAGAAGCCTACGACTATTATATTCTCGAAAGAAGATTGGCTTCATGGAGATGAGCTATAGCCAGCACCAGCAAGAGGATCGATAGATATTTTGCTCCATAATCTTCTTTTGGCCACCTTCCTTAGTTCAGAGCTCCTTTCCAGCTCTCCACCCAGTAGTAAAAATTCAAAAGAAGCCAGTAGATGTAGCTAGAAAGGTAAAACCCATGACATCACTGTGAGAAAATAATCCAAGATCTATACAAGACCTTCCTAAATCCTTGAAGAAGGATTACTTGTAAAGGCTTCCTATGTAGCAAATTATACACACATCACTGAAAAGGAACTCCATCAGAGATGGGGGGCTTATCTAAGGCATCCATTAGATCACTAAGTGAAGGAGGAAGAAGAGCTTCCGATGCTATAAATAGACTGACATGGTCTCATCAAAGAGTCCAGAGAATGCCTAACCACTCTCATTAAATGCCTTGGAAGAAAATAAGGTAGACTTCCCAATAGCTGTGAAGCACGTACAATAGAAAGTATGGCCTAGAACAAATGAAACTGTAGGATGACTGTAGATTTTAATTGCATAGTAATCCATGAATGATGCCATTTGCCAGTGAAATTGCAACTCCTAGCCTGTGAAGCAAGCTGAGAGTTGGAGGGCTAATGTTATAGGCATTTTCTGGTACTATACAAGATGGGCTAGCAAAGGCCCTACACCAGATAAGCCTAAGAGAAAAAGAGCTAAGCTCATTAGATTACTAGCACAAGAGCACAGAATAAGGCAAAAGCTTTCTAGCTCACCATGGGCTAAGGAATGAGCCTAAGCTCGCATAGCTAACCATTTGCATTGCGTGAGCTTGCGACATCGACCTTGCTGACTAAAGGCCAGCAGTAGTAACAGATCAAGAATCCTAGTATGCAGGCATAGTAACCCGCTCAGCAAAGAGCTCGCCAAGGGTAAACCTGAAGCTGGCACCCGTTGATACTTGACTTGTGGGACTAGCCTACAAGAAGTAGCATGTGGGGGCCACCCATAGAAAATAATCTACAGAATCAGTCAGCAGTCTACAGAGATCATTTTGCAGTAGTCTAGACTGTCTTGTATATTTATTTTGATGTAAAAAAAATATAAATTATGTAATTACAATTATAACCTCCCTAACCTTTATAAATAAAAGGAGGGAGATCACTATAAAGCTAAGCTAAAAAGAGATACCAAAACTCTATAAAAATTTATCCAAATCAATAAAAGCTACTGTGGATATAGGGATCGGTGCTGTCCGATTTTAGCTGAATCACGTTAAAGATCCCTCTGTGTGGTTATTGTTCTTCCTCTCCATCTCCTCACTCATTGCTTGCTCAACCAGATTATAGTTTGAGTCCCAAAGAACTGTTTTGGTTAGTTGGATTTGGGATTAAATCAAAATCCACCATCAATAATACTTTAACAAATGATCTTGTGATACTCTTTTAGGAATACAAGGGCATTTCTTGGAAAAAGAAAGATTAGGATATTCTTAATCAAATAATGACAAATAAGATAAAAATTTCTTTGTGAAAACATCGTGTACAAGTCAAAACATAATTTGCAATTATTGTGGGAACAAAGGGCATATTGCTATTTCATGTCATACAAAGAAAAGAAAATATACTTTGAATGATCAAGTTTGGATACCAAAAATCAAAAACAAATTTCTACTTATCCCAAAGGACCTAGAATGGTTTAGGTACCTAAGAAGATCCAATCTTTTGTTATAGGTGTATCTTAAATCCATAATCAAGAAAGATGGTTAGTTTCTAGATAGTGGTTGTTCGAGACACATGACAGTATATCCAAGCAATTTTTCCTCCATCAAATATGTCACCCTTAATGACAACACTTAATGCAAGATCATCGATATTGGTAAGATAGGTATGTGCTCTATTTTTACTAATAATGTTAGCTTAGTTAATGGCTTTAAATAGCTTGGGCCAGTTATATAATAAAGGTTTTAAAGTTATTTTTTATTCTTCACATTGCATAGTTCAAAATAAAAAGGATAATAAAATATGTTTTATTGGAAAAAGAATTGATAATTTATATGTTTCAAATCTAAAAAATGTCTCATCAAACTGGTGAGATGTCTTGCATCAATTTATGATGAAAGTTAGCTATGACAAAGAAGACATGACTATATCAACATGCATCTCATTTCAAATCTTTCCAGAAAGGACCTTGTAATATGTCTTCCAAAAATAAGTTTTGAAAGGGATCGTATGTGTGACACATGTCAACAAGACAAAAAAGTAAATTCATATTTTCATCTAATCAATGTTGTTTCAACAATTAAACTTTTAGAACTTTTACATATAGATCTTTTTAAAACTACCAAAAACTTGAGCTTTGGAGGAAAGAGGTTTGGATTTGCCATAGTTGATGATTTTTCTAGATATACATGAATTCATTTTCTTGCCTACAAGGATGATACCTTTGAAATCTTTAAAAAATTTTGCAAGAGAGTTCAAAATGAAAAAGAAATTTGCATATCAAACAAATGAATTAACCATGGTGGAGAATTTGAGAATCATAAGTTTGAAAATTTTTGTGAAAATGATGTCTCTGCTCATTCCCTACGTCTTATCACTTCTTCATCTTCAATCTATTTTTCTTATAAATATCAAGACTTTGTCAAACCTAGAAACTCATCCTTTTTTCTCTTCCCTTTTTTCTAGAAAATGGCATAGCTTCAAAAACCTATTTTTGTTTACAAACTTCTTTTTCCATCTTTCCTTTATCATAACATTAAAAAAAAAAAGCATAAATGGATTTTTAGATGATGATTTTTTCATATAATTTTTTTCTCATTTTATCTGCTAGAATATCTATTAGTAATCCATCAAAAAACCATCATAAATCAGTCAGTAAAGTTGTCAAAAATTCCATTGGGAATTTATTGAAAAATTTGTCCAAAGAAAATCAGAAATCCGTGGAAAAAGTTCAAAAAAATCATTGAAAATCGATTAGAAAAAAGATAATTTTTTAAAATTTCATTTAATATAATTTTCTCAAATTCTATTTTTAATTTTTTATTAAAATAATTTTGATTAGTATTAAAAAATTTTATTTTAATGTTTTCAATTCAAATTTCTAAAAATTAATATTTAATTTAAAATAAAAAGTTAAAATACAATGCACATGATAAAATTAGTAAAATAATTCATAAATTGTATTATTTAAATCAATAATGTATGAAACATATTATTCAAATAAAAACATAAAAATACAACTACAACCTTAAATCGTAGGAGAAAAACTGATCATTAATTTCTAGATTCCAGGTAGTTTTTTACAATTATAGTTGTCCAAGATTTTTGGTTGGTAGTGCTAATCAACCCATCAGCTGGGGTGGCTTCAGTGGATATGGATACATGTAGGCAGAAGGCGGCTAGTAATAAGCAAAGAGCTAGTTGTAGTATCAATGAGGATGAGTTGGAGGAGAAAGTGGCAGAAGCTGACTCTACTACTACTTTTAAGTTTGCATAAGGTGCTCCATCTGAGTGAAAATAACTTGTATTTGTTACTACATCTTAGTTATAGTGCTAGTCTAACATAGCATGTGATAGGCTTTTGGTGTAAGATGTAGCGACCGATACAATTGTCCCATGGTGTTCTCAAATCTCAACCCATCGATTCATCCTTTCTTGGTCTTGTTGATGGTGTTCACCCACAAATCATAATTAGACAGTCTCGTCACATCACTAACTATATCCCCAGAGCCTTCAAGACCTCCATGTGCCTAAGTTTGCACTAAATCCTCCTTTCTTTTCTTGAAATTCTCTTACAAATTAAGAAAATTAATTATTTGTAATATTTTCACTACAAAATATACAATATATTGATAACAAAAATGCAAGTTAAAAGAAGATACTTACATAGGACTGTATAGCTTGATGCCAGACCTACTAGCTATCCTTCTAGGTGTGGATGTGGCAGAATAAGTTATCCATAGGTGGCTTGATTCCAGTCTCACGTATTTACATAACATAAAAATTTTCATGGATAATATAGATTGTGGTATGACCATAGCTACTAAAATGTAAATGATATAAATAACATTAAGTTAAAATAATGTTACCATGTGTAGTTAATACTCTAACATAAGGATGGGTCTGCCTATATGTAGGGAGGAACTCTGTCCGGTTGCACTTGAGACCCTATTCTTTTTATTTTTCTTAAACTTGGACTTGAATTTAGGGTCCTGCCAATACTTTAGAAGGCCTTGCCACTCTTTGTCCTCGATCCAGCTGGGTTAAGCAGGCCTTTTCTTCAGCATCTCATCCATTATATCTTTCATTTTATCAGGAGCCTTATGGTTGAAGTTCTTTCACATTTCCTTCTCATAAGACGGGTTCCATTTCTAATACTTCTATAATTAATAAACAAGGAAAGTACCAAATAGTTAGCAAACAGTTTAAAAATATTTAAATTATAAATAAAGTATTGAAACCTTACCCCAAACTTCGTGTATAACATCTTGTGGTAGGCTTTAGAATATTCTTCCATGTAGGTCATACACCTTAATACTTGTCCATAATGATGTGGTGTATGGTGCCTATCAGTTCGTAGGTCGAGAAAAACTTGATCAACCAATAAAAATAAACATAGTTAAGAAATTAAAAAATAAATTAGAAATGTAAAAAATAAAGTTCATAATCAAGAATACATACTCTGTCCTATATGATATAATGGTCTCATTGGGATCAAGTACAAGTACCTTAGGGTTGGAAGTTGTCTAGAGGCATATGCCACTCCTGAAGATAGAGGCACAATTTATAAAGGTGTTTTAACTATCTTTAAGGAATGCTCCTGCTACTGTTACAAATATGAATATGTTGATGGTTGTGTAGGTGGCTTCATCTAGCTAGATGTAGGTTGTGGTATGGACATGAAAGTATAGTCAAGAGGAATAACAACTGGGGACTTTGGTAAGTAATCATAAGTGAACTATTATTGGGGGAATTGTGGGGGGAACCTCATTCCTATGACCACTATCTTCTACCTTATTGTCCAGAACCTTTGTGGCCTATCATATGTAAATATCCACACATAACAAAATTAGAAAATAATCATATAAATTGAAATATGAATGAAATAATTTAGCACTCATATATGCAAGTAACAAATTAACATGTCACACACTAAATGGTAGCATCATTCATCAAATTCCTCCTTTGCATCTTTTTCATCATCATCTTTATCCTTTTCTTTGTCTTCATCAACATTACCCTCTTGGTCTATATCTACTAGCCTATCCACCTCATCATATCCACCATCTTCATCAATTTGGAAATAGGTGCCTTGTCAAATATGATATTTAAATAGAAAGGATAAAAAATTTCACTTACACTCAAAGAAGTTACTTCTAAATATTGTTTCCATCTTAACCTTACTATTCAATTAATTAAAGCCTCCAAGACCCCACAAAATCCAAAAACAATTGAAGAACAAAATTAACTTAAGTTACCTTTGCGTTATAGGAAATTTACCAAACTTGTAAAAAAAACTTTAAAATTGAAATAATGAAAGTTTAACAATAGAAAAATAACCCTTTTTAAAGAATGTCAATATAAGAGTCCTACTGTAGTTCAAATATGATATTGGGTATAGTGCATAATACACATATGTTGCTTGTTGTGCAATGAAAAAGGGATCATACTTGACATATCATCTTATATGTTAGATTTCAACTATGCCATATTGGGGTTATACTCTTATACCACAACCAAACATGGGATCAAACCACTCACATTTGAGAAGTACCACCTTTTTAATTGGCAATCCTAGATACTCTAGTCGTATAATCTCTTTAAGAATGTAATAGAAGTTATCTTCCTTTGTTGTGACATTTCCTATGCCCTTGACACTTATTTAACTGCTAATTATTTTTTCCCTTGACTATATTGGTATGTGTGGAACTTATACCCTTTGACAAAATACATTGGAAATGTTTTGGCCATCCTTAGAGGACCCTAAGTTAAATCCAATAGATATTGATTGACCACACCACTAGAAGGATTATGAACTTGAGAATAACATAATTTCATATCAAAATTTCATCATACATCTTTAAACAATGTCACATAGGAAAATTAATAATTAATTATATTTACAAAAGAGTGAAACCAAGAAGTGAACTGAGCATTGATCATTGCTTCAATGTCTTGATCTTGCATTATTGGATAGATAGCTTTCAATCAATGAACAAATATACTATGGGAAATATATAGCCTTCAACCAATGAACAAATATACTATAGGAAATAATAATTTATGAAATTAGTATTCTAAAATCAATGAAATCAAAGTTGAAGATATGAAATAATTTATTAACTTCCTAATTGATGAAATTAGTAATCTAAAATTGGTGAAATCAAACTTACTATGGAGAATAACAATTTTTGATGCCCTAATCCTAGCTTTTTCACTAACTTCCTTGTTTCATAAAAGTTAAGAAGAATAATGTCACTAGGTGGGTATATCTTGACCATAAGTTGTATAATCTAATTAAAGGAATTTTGTGACAAGTTGAAGTCAACTTTTATGCTTAAGATCTTTACTACTCACAGCAACTCTAAATGGTTAGTACAACCTACCCATAATGATAGATGTACAGCTTGTAACATTTTATAAAAATTGTAGACATTCCTATTTAGAGGCTCTTTTGTATTGTGTTAAAAAATGAGTTGTAATGTCTAGCCAATCAACATCTAGCACTATGTTCTCATACCTATTACTTACATCATGAAAATCTCGTGTCATACCACTAGAAGATTCAAGGAAGCTTGAGAAAAAAGGAGTATACCTAAGACACTCTTAAAGGAGAGTTTAATATCAAAAGGGTGGATTTAGAAACTCACAAATGGGAAATACAACACCAGCCCGCAAGCAAATCTTTTGTCCAAAAATTATAAAGTTCTTCACTACTACATCTACAAGTTCCTCTATCCTAAAAGAGGAGCAATGAATAATGTAACTAACTTTGAAGCCTTTCTTTTATGAGCCATTGTAACCAAATATAAGATTAATCTAGGCCATCTTATCATCTAGTGGATTATCTTTATGAAAAATAGAATGGATGCATCTTTAGGTTACTGTATGATCATTTCTCTAATTTTAAAATATTTCAAAGTTAATCTATCAAGAGAAATTGGAAAAATAGTAACTGGTGGTAATATAATCACTAGATAATGGGCTATAACTCTTACTTTTTATTTAAAACCTAAAATTCCTGCATTTAACAAGAAAAATTTTTGCGATGAGAGCTACAAAGGAAAATTCTATGGCTTGCATAGAAAGGAAGGCCTTAAGGAGTTCCTAGCCTTAATGGAGGAAGATAAAAGTGAAAAACCAAAAAGGCAAACCATCAGAGAAGTTGAAATCAGCAAATGACCAAGGAAAAGGAAAATTGACACCATAGATGAAGAAAGGATCAAGAAAAAAAATGGAAAAGTTAAGCTGGAAGAAACTCCAAAAGAAAAGGAAGCTAAAAAGTTGAAAAAAGATATAAAAACATTGAAAAAGCCAAGTCAAGCAAGTAATAGTGAAAGACCAAAGAAGAAAACCTATGTGACCAAAGATCTGATTGTATCATAGCTTCATGAAGTCATTCAAGCTACTATGAAACCAGAAAAAATAAAAGAGAAAGATAAGGTAATTAATCTCTCTTTAAACTTTGAAGAAAACTTTGAAAGTACGTCCAAAATTTTATCCGATAAAAATGAAACTTGTGAGAAAAAGAAAGATGATGATGTTAATAGTGCTGAGATTAGAAAAATGATATAGGATCCTTTTGAATTGGAATGACAACAAAAAGGAAAAGAAGATGAAGAAAGAAATAAGGATTATGTTTGAAGAAAGTATTGATATAGAAGGAAACAATGTGGAGATAGAAGAGGAACAACATAACACTATCCATAGCAATCCTACTTTGATTGAGATAGTTAAAGAAAACCTAGTTTTAAAAGAAGAAAAGAAGGAGGGATCTGTGATGGAAGTAACAGCTCCTTAGATAATTTAGACAACTTCTTTATCTTTTTTATCACTGAACTTTACTTTAATTGCTAGGCATGCAAAATTCCCATATATTTGATAACTTATGTTTGATTCCTAATCTACTAGAAATGTACTATAGGTACATGGGAAATCCATCTGAACCAATCTGCAGCATCAACTGTCCTAAAGTGATTGACTTTTTTATGCCATTTGAAAATTCTCCAAATCAATGGAAACTTTGAGTTAAAACCTTCTTCACAACTGCTCCTCCACCTCCATTATTCTTGCCCCAAGAACTTTTTCACTTTCTTAATCCCATACAAAATCCCACAAACTACTAACTCTAATTCTATGTTACCTGATCTTAATGCTTTCTCACCATTTGACCTTTTATAGATTCCTACCATCACTGAAAACCTTGAGTCCCTACCAACTACTAATTTGGACAATGAACCTTCTGCTCCAACACTTGAAAATACTACTCATAATATAACTATTGCCAGGGTTGAAAATATTAAAGAAGAGGATACTAAACTCAAGATATTTGTGGCTTCTAATTTTTAGGAATTAAAAGACCAGATATCAACATTCAAAGATTAGATAATAGCCTTACCCTCTTTGTTCTTGGACTAGATGAAAAGTTTGTTTCCACCCAAACCTTAGAATTAGGATTTAGCTTTTGCATAGTTTTAAGCATCACATATATATATATATATTTTGCATATGCATCATTTTCCAATTTAAACTTTAAATACTTTTAGGGTCTTTATTTTAGAATTGGTTGATGCACATGTTATGAAAACTACATGTCACTGACATGTAAATATAGTTTTAAATAGTGATGAGTACATTTTATATATTTTATTTCTTTTACGTTTAGTCTTTTGTCAATTTTATATAACTAATAGAGTTACTTATGTCTTTTTTTAGTCATTTGACATTGTTTTAAACTCGTGATTATACCCAGAGTTTTAGACCTCTATTTGAGATGATTCTTATATCATTTGAAAGCTAAGACCAAGTTCTACACTATATTTTAATGTTATCTAAAGTTACGGACTTTTGATTAGTACAAACTTAAGCCCATTACAAAGCTAAGATTCATATCTACAACCTTTGTGAAGGGCTTAAAGTGAAACTATGTCATTTTGAATGAAAAAAGGGGTCTATGAAGTTAAGTTACAAAATTTGATATAGGTTAGCTTGCTTTAGACCTGTTTTGATTTTTAGCCCATAACTTAAGTTGGAAACCTCTAATTGGAGTAAGGCTTGGTCTGTCACAAACTTGAGAAGTAGGTTACAACTTTTTGGAAAAGTTCAAAATTTAATTCTAGTCTTGTTTACTTGAAATTAGCAGTCAAAACTAGAAAAGGATATTAGATCAATCAGAATATCAACTAAATCAAAATTACTTGAAGATTCTCCAAATCATGAAGGGTTGATCCCCTCTAATTTTTTGTATATAAATATGAGCTTTTCTTAATTGGAATACACATAATTTCTTTTAGTACTTTTTCTTCTTCTTCTAGTTTTATTTTCTTTGCAATAGGTTGTTAAACTTATTTTTCAATTTAAGGGGATTCTATTTCAATTTATTATAAGTGTGAAACCTAATTTGTTTTTAATTATTCATAATTTAATTATCTGTTGTTTCTTTATTTTATTTGATTTATGATGGCATAAGATAGCTTTTCCACTAGTTAATTATCTGTTGTGATTATTGCAACTAAACTTTATAATTTGTAATGTTATAATAGTTTAGTGTAGGTAGTGATTAGGTGTCAATGATTATGATCCAAGTTTTCATTCAATACCTACGAGAAGTGTAGAATAGATGAAATGATTTGCGTTGGTGTATAATTGTTCTCAAGTCTTAGTTTTTTCCTGTACATAATACTCTTATTAATTTGAGTAGGATTGCTTGATATCAAATTAGTTAATAACAAGGATTTAATTTGGATTTTGAACTTGAATTAATGAAATTAGGAAAAAAAAGATAAGGATTATTCTAATGTTTAGATAATTCTTAGTTAAGTAATCGAAAAAGGAATAATATTTAGATGCCGATGATCATTTTATGAATTGAATATATGAATCTCCCTTTAATTGAAGTTTTCCTAATTAAATTTTTCCTTATGATTTAAAATTTGTTTTTATTTTATATTTCCAATTTGAATTCAAAACTCCCTTTCCATTTAAATTTGCTATATTTAATAGATTTAGGATCACAAATTAATTAACCATTCTCTAGGGTTTGATATGGAATCATGCAGAAAATTTGAAAATTTGACGAGCTTGACAATTAAGATAGACAGAACATCATATTATTTCCTAACTGATATGTACAAACTGAGTTTTTAAGTTAAACTGAATTTTATACTTAGTGCCTATGTATGAACTTTGGTCTATAGGCTTTTATAGCAAAAATTTGATATACTTTCATTTCTAGTTTGGATAAATATGCTTTCTGGATAATACGTTTTCTAGTATACAGGAATTTTAAGAATCTTACTAGTTGCCACTATGACTGAGAGAAGTACTAAATGTCTAGTATCATTACTATAAATGCATCATTTTGACCTAACTGTTATTTCTTGGTATATTCTAATATAAATACCATGATTTTCTTTAGGAAATAAGTCTAGTTTGATTTACTATAAATGTATTACTTTGAACCATCTAATTATTCTACTGCATGTTGGTTTATTCTACTATACATACTGCATTTTGGTTTGTCCTATTCAATACTACTTTCTAGAAGATGAATGGTTTATACTGCAAATGTACTAATCTATTATACATTCTACTATATCACCTAAATACAAGAAAATTTTTCCTTAAGATAAAAGTTATAATTGGCTTATTATCTAGCTTATGCTTTTGTGATTATAGTAGTTGTTAAAGTGTGCTAATCATAAGTGCCTTATCCTTTTGTGCTAATCATTTTAATCACATTTGTCTATGTGACAAATCTTGATCTTCAAGACTTGTAAAAACAAGTGACTAGAGTTGGCGTTTTGGAGAGCACTTTGATGGTCAAGTGAGTGACCTTGTAAAAAGGTAAAAAGAGAATCAAAGTGAAAAGTCCCCTATCAAGAGTGCATATCTTGGTTTATATAAAGGAGAAGTGCATAAACTGATATTTTTGGGCTTGGGCTTAGGCCCATTCAACCGGTTCTTAGCCCAGTTGAACAGCCATGGTTGAATGGTCTAGTTAGTCGATCAATTTATTTTGGATTATGTCATTTGTCCCTTTCTCTTCAACGAGTATGATGATCAATTTTCTTGAAAACCCTTTGTCTTTTCTAGCAAACCATTCTCTGCTCATCGCAGGCTTTGATTCTAGTCATGCAACTAGAATCATGAGAGTTTTGAATAGTTTGAGTATCGATCATCCCATGCTTAAGGCTTGCTATGGTATAACTATATGCTTGTAGCTAAAAATTTAAATTTCAAATCTATTATTTCTTTACAGCTTAGTATAGTATTAAGGAGCCATTTAGGTTTAAATTAATGTCAAAGGAGTCGTTTGACCGAAACTGATGGTGATAGAGCTGCTTAGGCCAAATTCAATGTCAAGGTCTTTCCACTTAAATTGATGCTGAAGGAGCCACTTAGTCCAAATTCAATGCTAAAGTCATTTGACCTAAATTTGACGCTGATGGAGTTATTCAAACTTTTAAGTGTCGGGGAGACCACTTGGTTTTTGAAATACTAGGGGATCTACTTAGGTTTGACTTTAAGCTTATGACTTAACCTTTTGCTTTTCACTATTTTCATCCCTTCCTTTTATCAATTGAACAAGCAATTTATCATCTTGAATCTTCTAGCATTGCTTAGGTCGATCGATCAAAGGGGTCATTTGACCAAAATTGATGTTGATGGAATCGCTTAGGCCAAATTCAATGTCGACATCTTTTGACCTAAATTTGATACTGAAAGAGACGCTTAGTTCAAATTAAATGTTAATGTCATTTGACCTAAATTTGATACTAAAGGAGACTGCTCAGACTTTTGTTAGTGCCAAGAGATCTGCCCTGACCAAGGGAACTGCTTAGGTTTTTTTACACTAGAGGATTTACTCAAACTGAGGGAGCTACTTGAATTTTTCTGTACCAAGGGATTTGCCTAGATTGAGGGAATTGCTTAGATTTTTGTTTGCACTAGGGATCTGCCTGGGCTTGTCTTTGTGCCAAGGGATTTGCTTGGTTTTCATGTACTGGGGGTTCTGCCTAAATTGAAGGAATTGCTTAGATTTTTGTTCATGTCGGGGGATTTGGCCAGGCTTGTTTTTATGTTGAGGGATCTACCTAAGCTTGTTTTCATGTCAAGGGATCTGCTTAATCTTTGTGTACCAAGGGATCTACTCAGACCAAAGAAATTGCTCGAATTTTGTTAGCGTTAGGGGATTTGCCTAGGCTTGTTTTCGTGCCAAGGGATCTGTTCAGGCTTTGTCTTTAAGCTCTTGACTCATTAGTTTCTTTACTTCCTTTTTATTGTTTGGACTCATAATTTAATTTCCTAAATCTTGTTCTACTTTTTAGTTTTTTAGTTCTTTGGCTTGCTTTTACTTAGGTCAATCGATAATAACCAAAAGATCCTACAACGAATAGAGCTAGCTATACAAAGCAAAGATAGAGCTCCCAAGCATACTCTAATGTTTAAGTTTATAATCATTTATGTGAAACAGAGATTAATGCATATCAAGGAGTGAGGGGTGATACTTGTGTGTTTTTATGAGCGATCCCTTCTCTTTAGATGATTGGCAATTAATTGATTAGTTTCCATGTGTACTCATTTTGTGTTAGTTGTTGTAGGCTCTTTACTCCTCCCCTTGTGAAATACTACGTGCTACACTTTTAGATATAGAATTTTTTAGGAAGTGTCAAGCCTTTCTTGTGGGTCTGAGAATCGATCGTTCTTCGAGCTCTTAGATCAAATGGTATTTCTAGAGATGAGCATCAAACTTGCACATTTTCATTCCTTCACACATAGAGAATAACAATGAGTTAGTATAGAAATGTATGAACATATCTTCTTATACCAATTTTCAATGATAAGTTGTAGTAATGAGCATAGCATAATTCTTTAAGACATGTCATTATGTATGCTTGTTATGTCCTATGTAAAAGATATTCAAAAGTAGTAAGATGAACTATTATAGAGGTAATTCTCAAGTGTTAATGGTGAAGTTTAGTTCTAGGCCAAACTCCAGTCAATCATACAGTTCTTGTTACCTCAAGCTACAAGCTGGCTGAAAATGTAGTAAATAGGAGTAGAAAGCAAGAAGAAGAAAAAGAAGAATGAGAACAAAGGATTTTTTAATGTGGTTTGGCCAAAATCGAGCAATACCAATCCCTACATCCATAAATAATTTCATTTATTAGTATAAGTTGCATAAATACAAGTGTTTGTTCACAGAGTCCCCATTTTTACAGAGTTTCAGCATATATCTCCCCGGGTTCCCTAATACAGTGGCCTAACCCCTTATTTATAGAAGCAGAAGGTACAAATTTAATAAATTATAAATATGTTATATCAAATAATAAATGTAAAAGACATCTTACACACCTACAAGTCACCTTCTATAGGTTACTTCCTGTGGATAGCCCTCATGAATTGATATTTGTATGTTAGTTTCGTTAATTGACATTGGCTGGCTCTTTTGAAGCTAGGTGTTAGTCATTAGCGACCTGAGTGCTAGCTGAGGTTATCAGTGACCTGAGAGCTGGCTGAGGTCATCAGCGACCTGAGAGCTAGCCAAGGTTATCAGCGACCTGAGAGCTAGCTGAGGTTATCAGCAACCTGAGTGACTTGGTCCCTTCCAGTTGAACTTGGGCTTTTGCCAGCCCATTTCACATAATACCAGAATAGGCTTATAACATAAGCCCCCCTAACTCTTAGTTTGCTTAGTGGACTAAGAGTTAGAACTTTGCTGGCGAAAGCTAACAACTGTGTTTTGTCATATCATCATTTCCTAGCTTTTCTTAGCATACTAAGTTTAATGTTCAGTCAGCTGGAGATGATTTCATGAGCTCCTATAAATCATAACTTGGCAATCATTGGATAAAAGAAATGCATGTTAAGTCAATTGACTCTCAGGATAGATATTAGTAGATTAAGAACTTCAGTCGGTAGATTATGATTAGAAGGACATGTGCTATGTTGGATGACCAATCAGTCATATTAGCTCATTTTAGTCGATAATGTACTCAAGCACCAAAGTGCCTTGATTGGTAACAAGTTTGAACATCAGAGTGCTGGAGTAGGTTAAACAGGTGCACCTTTATGAGATCACATGAAAGCTGTAAGTAATGAGTCACATGTGAGCTATGACTATAGAAGTAACACTGATGATCCTGTGCCAAACTTTAAATGTCTCTGGTGTTCCCGTGCCAGGGTGAGGTGATCTTGTGCCTATTTTATATTAGGTAAGATTCTTCTTTCAATATTAAGAGCCTCCGTGCAAGATTATCAAGTGTGCCTGTGCTTGGATTTTCTTGGAAATTTGTCCAAAAAATATATGAAATTGGATGCCCAATGGACATATTAATGCTCTTCGAATAACATAAGATTTGAGCGCTTGATTAGGTTGTATGGATGTGCTTTAGTATGTGTAAAAATTTGGCGTGTGGCTAACATTTCTCGAACATGAGATTTTGGTATTGTCTCTCGAACTTGATCAGGTGAACCTCGATCGTCGAGTGAGGCTTTATTTCTCAAACCTGGTCAGGTGGACCTTAATCACCAAGTGAGGTCATGACTTTGTCCCTTGAACCTGACCAGGTGGACCTTGATCATTAGGCGGGGTCACGATTGTCTCTCGATCCTGACTGGGTGAACCTCAATTGTTAGGAGAGATTTTTGCACTTGATCGGGTAGATGTTAATAGTTAGGTAGATTTCTTGAACCCAATTGGGCAGACCTCGATCATCGAGTAAGATTTAATTTCTCGAACCTAGCAGAGCAGACCTTGATCGCCAGGTGAGGTCACGACTTTGTCCCTTGAACCTGATTGAGTAGGCCTCGATCGTCAGGCTGGGTCGCGATTGTCTCTCGATCCTAATTGGGTGAACCTCGATTGTTAAAAGAGATTTTTGCACCTGATCGGGTGAACCTCGATCATCAGGTGGATTTCTCAAACTCGATCAGGTAGACCTTGATCATCGAGTGAGATTTTGTTTCTTGAACCTGGCTAAGTGGACCTCAATCACCAGGTGAGGTCATGACTTTGTCCCTTGAACCTGACTAGGCAGACCTTAATCATTAGGCATGGTCATCATTGTCTTTCAATCTTGATCGAGCGAACCTCAATCGTCAAGAGAGATTTTTGCACTTGACCGGGTGGAGCTCAATTGTTAGGTGAATTTCTCAAACCCAATTGGGTGGACCTCAATTACCAAGTGATGTCACAACTTTGTCCCTTGAACCTGACTGGGTAGACCTCAATCATCAAGTGGGGTCATGATTGTTTCTTGATCTTAACCAAGCGAACCTCAATTGTCAAGATTTTGGTGTTATTCCTTGAACCTGATCGGGCGTACCTCAATAGTCGAGTGATGTCCTCAGACCTGACTGGTCGGACCTTGATCGTCAGGTGAGGTTAGGGATTGGCTACCCCCTGATCCTGACGAGATCCTAACTAGGCAGACCTCGATCGTCAGGATTTTAGTATTATTCCTCAAACCCGATTGGGTGTACCTCAATCTTTAGGTGAGGTCTTGAGACTTGACCGGTGGACTTCAATCATCTAGTGAGGTCAGGGATTGGCTACCCCTTAATCTTGATCAGGTGAACCTCGCTCGTCAAGATTTTAGTATTATTCCTCGAATCTGACTAGGCGTACCTCAATCATTGGGTGAGGTCCTTAGACCTAACCAGGTAAACCTTGATCATCAGGTGAAGTCGGGGATTAGCTACCCTTTGATCTTGACTAGGCAGACCTCAATTGTCAGGATTTTAGTATTATTCCTTGAACCTGACTGGGTATACCCTGATTATTGGGTGAGGTCTTCAGATCTGATCGGGTAGACCTTGATCATTAGGTGAGGTTAGGGATTGGCTACCCCTTGATCCTGATTGAGTGAACCTCAATCATCAGGATTTTAGTATTATTCCTTGAACCCAACTGGGCATACCTTGATCTTCGGGTGAGGCCCTCTAACCTAATCGGGTAGACCTCAATCGTCAGGTGAGGTCGAGGATTGGCTACCCCTTAATCTTGATCGGGCGGACCTCGATCGTTAGGATTTTAGTATTGTTCCTCAAACCTGACCAGGTGTACCTTGATTGTCGAGTAAGGATGCCTTTATGGCATTTCTTGGATGTAGAGTTATCAGGTCTTCTAAGTATGCCTTTTTTCTATGCAAGAGTTTGGTGATAAAGTGCTTCTTGGACATGGTCTCACATAAGGGTTTTATGTCATGGCATGTCTTGGATGAGATTGTTTTCCAAGGGTTCTGTGCAATCACACACCTTGGATGTATTTCCATGCAAAGGTTTTGTTCTGGAGCACTTTATTTCTCTTTTTGTGTATTATTTTTATTTTGAGGATTTTTCCAAGGTCTTGCAAACAAACATGAGAATCAGTAATGCGAGCTGAAGTATAAAAATATTAGTTTCGAATGTCCCTATAGGGCTTTTGGCTCTTTTTGCCTTTGCGAATTATAAGTTTCACTCAAATCTATTGTTCTGACCAAAGGAATATATTACTGTTAGTTCGATCGAGCTTAGTTGATAGAGTAGGATCATCTGCACATGTTAAGTTTCGGAAAGCCCCCCAGCTATAACTTGGGCAGTTTGTCTCCTTTTTAACAACCACTTTTGTCTGGTGTTATGTGAACTCAAGATGGGACTTAAGGTCACGTGGTTGCTATGTACTAATTTGACTGCGTGAGAGGTTTGTGGCCGTGGACTCCATTTTAGGATATAGGTCGCCACTACTGCTGATGGGCCATATGTGCAACTTCATTCATCAAGCCTGGCTTTGTCACATGGCTAAGTGAGTTTGAGCCCTATTGCTTGGTGCAATATCGCCTCGTTGAGCCACTGAGCCAGAACCACAGGATGGTGAAAGATCATCATCGGCCCTGGTCATAGCAAGAACTGGTTATTGTCATCAGAACCAACCTCTACATAAAAACGTGAGCCCATCATCATGCTCACGTTTGAGATGTTGCTGCTGCTACAGCTTATGAAGGCTAGCATGCTCCATATGGCCATGTAGGTTCAACGCCACATTGTCGTGGCTATTAGACATCAGACCCTGACCTTGCATACCACTACATAAGTTGGTCATTGGGGTTTTCTCATTGCATGACTGAGAGCTCGTTATTACATGGCTGTGAGGACTGAGCTCATGGTTGAGAGCTCATTACTGTTGGGATGAGTATGGTACACAGCAGATTCACAACTAAAGTAAAAATTGAGAAGAATGAAGATAAACTGGACACAAATATTT
>JANHAO010000113.1:0-51556 GCA_026873985.1 Saraca asoca
TATTAGGAAGATTGTTAGTTATGCCTAAGAATAAGGGATAAATTATATTTCTGTTAAACTCTTGCTCTATATATAGAGCTATGCAGTGAATATTATTCATCCTTTAAGATCAACAGATTGTATTGATCTTTAAGAATTGATTTTAGCAGGGTTTCTGCTTACAGGATTCGGCCTCCCCTTCTGCTAACAGAGCGTTCCTATTTATAGAAGAAGGAGGGTTACAATAGTAAATTTATATATAGTAAATATGTTAAATTAAATACCTAAAATACAAGATAAAAAGACTGGATAATATCTTGCTCATTCGGCTGCTGCAAATTGTCTTCTGCGGGTGAGCCCTCTTTGTCAGATACAAGCTGAGTCATGTGCATGTGACCTGGTCTCACCTTAATATGCGAGATGTCTGTCTTCCCAAGTTGAGATTCTTAGCTTAGATTCGTTGGGACGTCTTGCCTTGCGAGCACAGGGTAGCCCTTCAAGTGTGGGCTAGATGGATGGAGTGCTAACTTATCTTGAGTTTGCTTGATGATTCTTTGTAGAACCATTGTTCAGTCCTTGTTGGGTCGTTGACGTCCCTTAGGACTGCGAGGGCGAAGACAAGGTTGGGGAGCAAGCAAGATCTTCCGCATGAGTCTGGACAGCCTTCCAAACTCGCCGTTTGAAATCTTGGGCACCTGCTGAGTACTTGATGAATTTTGATTGTCGCTATGTCGTTGAGCGAGACCAATTTTTGCCTATAACAACATTAAATTTATGTGTAAAATTATTTACCAGTCCAACTTTAAATTGCTTGAATTTTATTTTTTTCATTTTAAATCAGAATAAAATGCTATTGTTAGTCATCTATGAATATTTGTTATATGAAACATAATTGGTCGGCCAATTAGAATCCCACGAGAGTCTTGAAATGCTGTGAAAGTTCCAAAAACAATAAAAAAAGCCAAATAAATTTCGATGATAGGAGAGACGACTTTTATGAAAGGCTAGATATGAATGAAAAAGCAAAATCTTTACACTCATGAAAAAGAAAAAAAAAATAATTGTCAAACATCAAATTTAGTCCGTTAAGTTAGCAGTGTTCCCTTTATATTTGATCTGACAGTCGCCAACCATAAACAATATTCACTGAAAAGACAATGCTATCTTTCTGGGTCTATAAAACCTGTCCTCAAAAATCATCATTGTGAGTTGGTCAAGACTCTAGGTTTCTCTTTTTTGGATTTGAAGTCAAGAGTCTAACTTTGCAGAGAAGATTTTAATCCATCAAATATATATGGATAAGTTCAATTTTGTTGGAAACGGAGTGAGGAGATTGCCGCCTGGTTTTCGTTTTCAACCAACAGATGAAGAACTTGTCTTTCAGTACTTGAAATGCAAGGTGTTTTCCTTCCCATTGCCTGCTTCAATCATTCCTGAGATCAATGTCTGCAAGTACGATCCTTGGGATTTGCCAGGTAAAAATGTATAAAAGGTGCACTTCTCAAAAATGTTTTTCACTTTTTTTTTTAATTATTTTCTCTGCCATTTTTTCTCCTGAAAGAAAAACCACAAGAAATAATTTCCTGTGCAAGTGCGACTTCAAAATATTAGCTGGCCGTATCTGGCATTCTTACATCCAAAAAAGTATAATAAATTAAAAAAGTCATTCACAGTGTTATCTGATGTTTGATGTGCTGAGTTCTCATCAAGTAAGCTGATTGCCATTAACAAGAATAATAGTTTAATGTACGTTATATATGTAGGTGGTTCTGAGGAGCAAGAGAGGTACTTATTCAGTTCCAAAGAGGCAAAATATCGAAATGGTAATAGGATGAATAGAACAACCAACTCTGGTTATTGGAAAGCAACTGGGTCAGACAAAAAAATTTCATCCTCAAGAAAAAGTGAGATAGCAGGTATAAGAAAAACCCTGGTTTTTTATGAAGGGAAATCTCCAAATGGATCTAGAACGGATTGGATCATGCATGAATATCGTCTTGTCAGTACTTGCAACTCAAGCCAGGTAAATTGCATATTTATATATCTTTCGAGTTTAAACAACAATCTCTTGAACTGAAAATCTCCATATATATATATATATATATTATGCTCATGACAGAATGTAAACGAGATAGGAGAGTGGGTTTTGTGTCGCATATTCATGAAGAATAGAAGTGGAGAAAGTGATGCGATGCATAAGCAAAACACAAGAGGAGGCATGAATGTTATTCAGTCTGAAACAAGAATATTCTTTGATTTTATGATGGTAAATGGTAAGGAGGGTTGTGCGTCATCATTTTGTTCCAGTAGCAGTGGAATTACAGAGGTCTCTTCAACTGTATTTGAGCACCAACATACAAGTGGCTATACTAGTGATGATTAAGAGCAGTCTGCTTTTGCTTGCATGCTATGCTAAATCCATTTAAGGAAAATGGATATATGTTTATTATAACCTGCGAATATTCCCATTTCCTACTTCTTAAACAAAGGAGCATGGATTACATATTGATTTAGTCCATGTATCAGATGCTTGTTTTCTTACCACAATCGCATGGAATAAACTAAACATCTTTCATGTCTACCTTAGCAATTAAAGAATTTGACAAAAGAGCAATACTTACATAATCACTGTGTAAATTTAGGGTACCAAACTTCGGAATAACCTTTATTGATAAGAATAACCTTTTTCTGTTTTTTTTTACATAGAATAACCTTGTCTAATTAAACTAAAACTTACTATTTGGGTTTCAAGTAAGTTTAATAAACAAAAAAAGAAAAATTACATTTCATCCCTCTGTGAAATAGTCCAAGTTTACTTAATTTACTTGTGATTTAAAATATCAAAATTGACTTACTTGTATTTATTCTCTTGACACTTTGCTCACCCAAAAGAATTCTTCAAAAGACAAAAGAAATTTGCTTGCACCTTTTTGTTACATGATATTTCTTCTTTCTCCAAACTCGCTACAAATTAAACCAAACAAACAAGTTTTGCTGACCAAGATCTTATGGTTGGACTATTCTATTCATGAAGTGATGTTTTAGATAATATAGAACTCAAAAGATATATTATTAAATCAACTATTCACATAATTTTAATTAATTGATTTTATGATTTTAACGAAGGATAAAGAAAATCACATAATAAAGACATTTTCTTTGTTTTAGGATTAAAAAAAATTGAACTGAACAAAGTACTAACAAAATAAATCATAGATAAATTAACTTTAATACTTTAAATCATACATGAGTAAAATAGAATTAAGTTATATAATGTCATAGCATACGTGGATAAATTGTTTTTCTCTAGAAAAAGGAAAAAAGTTAGATAATATATAAGTTTTATGTATATTTACTAAAAATAATTACTTTAATTCTCTGTATTACTTTCCATCTCTCAAAACTGGCCATAGGTCTCGTTCAGTTGGATTTGGAGTAGAGGTGTTTATGGGCTTGAAGGCCTAAGAGATTATTAGACTATACCTAATAAGTCATTGGCTTAATTCATTATGTTGGATTATAGATTCAAGTTTATCAAATGGGTAAGGCCTCTGTACATCATGAGTTAAGTCCAAACTTAATTTAGATTAAGCCTAAACCAATTCCCAGTTATATTGATAAAAAATTTCTAAAAGCTTTCAATTAATAATTCAAAATAAATTGATTTAATATTTCAAATATTATTTTAATAATTATTATAATGCATTGTGCATGCAAGTATTTTTTTTTTTAAAAAGAACATAGTATGCAATAAGTTATACTATAAGATAAATATCCTTACAAGTGATAACATTATTTAGTAAAATTAGCTATATAGTCACAAGCTTTTCATTTTTAGCAAAAAAATAAATATTAGAATTTTTAATTTTTCAATTCTTTTATTTACTCATGCATACTATGCATTAGTTAATGAAAGAGAATAAAGCAAACATTCTATTTTATTTGCTGAAAGAAAACACTTATTTGCATTAATATATCTTTTTTTTAAGTAAGAAATTTCTATTGATTTAAAATTTAATATATAATACCTTTATAAAAAGATACTTATGATATATGTAATTTCTCATATTGAAAGTATATACTATAGTTTTAAATAGTTATTGACACTAGTAGCTTATTTGTATCACTTTTTTCAATTCATCCTGGATTATAATTCCAATGTGAAGAGATATAATAGGTTACAACTTCTCTTTCTAAAGAAAATGAAGTAAGAAATTAATTAAAAAAGTCAGATAAGATATAAATTTGTTAACTTATACATGAAACCAAGATAGCAATAAAAAAAGGTACAATAGTTATAATTAAATCAAATATTTTGTAATAAAATAACAAATTCTGATCATCATAGGAAGAATCATTTTTTCTTTTGGGATTCATTGTCATCCTTTTGGATGCTTTGTTTTATATCTTCATTAATAGTCAGGCTGATGATATAAATGTCATATTTTGTATTCAAGAATATTTAGTAATTTAAAATTTCTTGAAAATAATACTATAATTTCCTATTTATTGTTTATTTTCCTTTTTAATTTAAAATCTTTTCAATTCCTACCATTATACAATTACGTGTGTTATATAATGATATTGTTAGTTAATTATATAATATTTGTAAATTATTATATGAAAAATATGAAATTGTTAGTTAATTATATTATATTGATGAGAATTTATTAGGAAATCTATAGAAATAACAAAACTTATGTTTCTTTATATATATTTTAATTACTCTATTAATATTAACTTTTATTAAATGTATCAAAAAATGAAATTAGAATATAAGACAGATGTCATTGTCTACAACAATTAAAATGAAATTTTCATATTTATTTTAATTAAAATAAAATATCAAAAAATACTGTTATACTACTTTGCAAATCTAATCATGTTTTATATTCAAATAGTTCATCGTTTTATTTTCTCTTATATTATTTTTAGTGAATAAAAAATTTCTATTATTGGACCTATAGGTTTAAATTTAGATTTTGTCCATAGTGATGGACCTAAATCCTAATTTACACATGAATTTAAAATTATTTAAATTTAAATTTGAACTTAAACTTAAAATCCATTATATTCTATAAAATTTGGCCCAAACTTGACTTAAGTGGTCTATGAACAGGTCTAATCCGGAGGCTTATAGTCAAGAGAGATAAAAAAAAATTGAAATACTACTTGTCCTCTCATAATTATTTTATAGTATTAGATTTTTTTTTCTATGTGAAAGAATAGGAAAGATTTACACAAAATTCTAATTGCAAAGTCACCTTTAAGTTGAGCTTTTTGAGAAAAAATTATGTTGAATTGACCAAAATTAGCTACCGTGATCTCGCATAAAAGCACACGCCTAAGCTGGCAATATGCAGTTTTGGACTCCTTCCTCATGCCTCTCAAGACCACAAGTTGACGCGTACGTTAAGCAAGACTTCCAACTCAGAATCCCATCAGAATTGGAAATTTTTATATAGTCAAATATCATAGCATTTCTATTATTATCCATTATACCGACAGACAGGTCCATTTCGTTGTCATAACAGCCATGGCGATTACCTTCAAATTCTTTATCCTCACATCTGTTGTCTTCAGCAGAGCATTCTTTTCCCCATTGCTTCAACATCATCGTTACCAGTTCTGCAATGGGGTCCAACAATTCCAGGTTAAACTCAGAAGGAGAGGCAATTCCCGCCAAAATCCGTCCCCTCCTTCCTCGCCGATATCAAGAGATCAAGAATCGTCTCTCCAAGAAACAGCTGCTCAAGGCTGACACGGACGAGGACGACAATCCTCAATCTCATTGTCCGTCTCAATCTGTTGGTGGTAAAGAGCTCAAGGCGGTTCCACTTTTACCACTGATAACTGAAGATCATCAAGCGGAAATTGTCGTGGTACGATCATCTGCAGAGAAGTCGTCCAAAGTGGTCCCACTGCCTGAAACTGAGCTTCATGTGGAAGAAAAAATGAACCATGTTTATGACAATTCTGAGATTGTTGTCCAAACAAAAGAGGAGAAGGTCACGGAATACGAACAAGATGATAATGGTAATAAAGATGACGATAATGAAATTGGCAGACGTGTATGTCCCGGCTCGCCTAGTTTCAAGATTTACTGCATTGAGCCACAGAAAATAGAAGAGGAAGAAAGTAAGCAATATATATATATATGTGTGTGTGTGTGTGAAGGAAGAGTACTAATCAGCTCACATTTTGCATCCCAACTTTTGCAGACAAATTAACAAACATTTTGTGTGTATGACAAAATACAGGCAAGGACAAAACAGCTTTCACAGTCAACGTCATGCACCAGAAATCGGCCAGTGCTGACAATGTTGAGTGCGCTGCATGGCTGAACTCGAGACATTCAAATCGGGTAGGAATTTTCTGATTTGAGAATTTTTGTTTTTTATCTCCACCACTTAATATTAAAGAACAATTTTTTTTTTTGTTTATTATGTGCTGATTCCTGTGATTAATTCAAATCCAAAGAGAAGGAAATTTTTAGCTGTGAAGAATCTATTGAAGATGAAGTCACGCTACCATCCAAGGAGTAGCAGAAATGGTGGCAGTCAGAGAACCGGTCTTATTGCTGCAAAAGAAGCTAATTGATTATGATACTCTTACTTTGCGTTAGATAGAAGGAGTGAAGATAATACAACTTGTACTTCCCTTTCTTTTCTACGCCTTTCTGTTTACTATTATGCAAAATGCCTTGTATATTTCTGGTTCTGTTGTGCCAGAAATTAATTCTCAGAAAAGCCATTTCCTAGTCAAAAACATAGCACTGTAATTTATGTAAAGTTAAAAATATTCCAAGAACCTCATGAACTACCATTACCAGATGATCATTAACATACTTCAAACTTCATTAAACAAAAGGAAACTAAACAGTTTCTGTAACTTGATAATTAACAACACACCATGACAATTGCGAATAATAAAAACCAACAAAGCAAACTAGTTAGAAGGGAATGCAGAACTGAGAAACTCCTCATCCTCCAAGAAAATCTGCAAGTTATTGTACTCCATCAGGAAGTTAACTTGTTCCTCCTCAAATTTCAGCACAAAAGCCAATTTGATCAGCTCCGATAGAGCACGAATGTAATCGACATTCTCTCTTAATACCCCCACAGAGATTGCTTCTGAGAAATATGTAGCATATTTGATCATACTTGCACTTCCACTGCACCAGTCCATCTTCTGAGTGAAAAACTTTGAACCTTCCCTCTCCCATCGTATCATTCTGTTTGCTTTCTTAGTAAGAACGGCCCCTGATGAGAGGCTCAAACTATAGCTCACAGTGGCTGGTTCCCTTGTCTCATGGACAGTAAGGCCAAGTAGACCTTGAACAGCTTCAAGCCTTTTCTCAATTTCCATTTTGAGGCTAGAACAAGCAAGAAAGCCAAGAATAAGCTTAACCAACACCTTACCAATAAAATAGTTCTTTGGATCAGCCTGCATGTGCTCAACACCAGCAGGTAAGGATGATTCCACCTTCTCCACAGACTGAGAAATAGTGCGAACACCAATTTGCTGGTAGACCTCTAATAACCTGGACACGGGCAATTCTGCCAGACTTGGCTGAGGATACCAGACGAATACTCTTTCCTGCTCAAAAAGATTCCTCAGATGAAGGTTATCAGCAACAAAGACATCTTGCTTGTCTAACAATAGAATTCCTTCAGAGCCTGATCTAGCAGGCAGTTTCATCAGACTTTCAGCAAGCATTTTCTCTGTCTTCCGGTTCCAATGTTTCAAAATAAACATCCAGAACTTACAGCATTCACTGTTTGATAGTTGTTCTGCAGAACTCTCCCATTTCTTCCAGAGCTCAATATAATCATCAACGGATGGGTTCTGTCTGACATCCATGGCGGCCGAGAAGAAAGGAAGTAATTTCTTATCATAGTATTTTTCCAGAATATAAAAAGTCGAACCAAAAAGATGATCATTGTCATGAATGATACAACTATCAGGATCAACCCACTCACCATTCCTTCCGTTTGGAATCCAAATCCTTTTGTCAGCTTCCTTCTCTGGTTTCCAGTAATGGTCACTCAAGTACCTGTATGTTTGTGCTATGGTGGAAGATTCAGACAACAACTGAAGGTGACCGGCAATTAATGAGCACCCTTTTTCCATGTCAACTGTAACTCCCATTGCAAGGAGTTCTTTCTTGTAAGATGCAATTTTAGGTCCATAAAAATTCTCATCAATGAACGGTCCGTCAGTGGGCTTCAGGTACGAATTCCATTTAGAATCATACAGTAGACACTGGTCTGGAGACCTATAGCCAGCATGGGTCTTCAACCAAGTTTCAGATAATCTTTTTATGAAGCCGTCTTCAAGTGGCAATAAGAGTCGGACACATTCGAGCAGTGACAGCACATTTCCAGGAGTAATGGTGGAAGGATCTGAAGGGAACCGAAGACAGATAGGGATGAATTTTATCCCAGCTTTCAATTCAGTAACAACTCCAATGCTCTTTAGTTCTTCCTTATATTCATGTATACCGTTACCATAAAATTTGTCATCAATGAAAGGAAGACGAGTAATTGGAGAAATAGATTCCCATTCCGGACCAAACAAAATGCAGCAACCAGGAGACCTAAAAGCATCACCAGTTCGCAACCACTTTGCCTCATGCAAGATTTTGTTGAATTCCAAAGGAAATCTATGTCCAAATATCTTCAGCAGTCTGCAACACGAGAGAAATGACACAACATGTTGTTTGTCAATGGAAGATTGTTTTGCCTTTTGTTCAAAAACCCGAGCAAAAGCTTTGATTGCGTCCTCGAAATCAGCCACCACTCCTACTTGCTTCAACTCGTTTTTGTAAGAGAAAAGCTTTGCACCATAGAAGTCATGATCAATCACCGGGAAACCATAGAATACGTCCAGAATGCAACCCCATTCAGGACCATACAAGTAACATTCACGTGGCTCTTTGAAACCCATCGTCTTCGTCTTCAACCATTTGGATCCTCTAAGTGCATTAACAAGACCGGCAGAGTTATTTGAGAAATGTATACATTCCAATATCAAGACGGCAGCCTCAGCTGTCAAAGAAACTTGGTGAGAGGTTGATTTCAAGTGGTTAATAACAACTTGGTAACATCGATCAAAGCCGACAATCACACCCAGCAACTTAAGTTCCGCCTTGAACTGATAAATTTCCTCACCATAGTATTCGCCATCGATAAAAGGGATATCACTAATTTGTTTAGCTGTTTGCCACCCTGAATCGTACAAAACAGATCCAACAGGAGATCTGTAATTACCACTTGACATACGTATCCACCTTCCCTCTTTGATGCTGTTCACAAATTGGTCTAGGGGGAGATAACTTTGCCTCAGATATCGCATAAACTTAAGTATCAAAAGCACGAGACCTCTGCTCAAATGGGAAGAAGCAGCGCGGGACATAAGTTTCTGCCCTATAAATTCACATGCTTCCTCAAAACTGAACATGACTCCAACTGTCTTCAGTTCTTCCTTGTACTCGTTTATTTTATCCCCATAAAAACTCTGATCAACAAGTGGAATGTCAACAAGGGCAGATCCACTTCGCAAGATTTTTCCTAATGGTGAGCCTGAACTAATCAAGAATGACTGAGAAGGTGGCCTGCGTTCATTCCCAACGACTTGAAGCCAGCCTCCTTCCTTTATGCAATTTAAGAACCTGCTTGGCATTTTTATTCCCCTCCATTTCAGGTTTTGAATCCACTCCAAAAGCAAAAGAGCATTTTTCTGCGTAAGTGGTGTATCAACAGCAGGAAACCCAGCATTTGGAGGAGATATATCTGGTATGTCCGAAGCACCAACATATGATTTCAGGAAGTCTAGGAGCTCATGCTTCCGTGTCAATTGACCTGCATGATGACATGGGAGCAAGTATTCCTTCCCCAGCTCAACATAGCCTTCAGATTTCCATGGATTAGAAACCATCAATTCTACCCATTTGCTTACATTAGCTGGCACAAGAACCCCAACTCGCCACCCTGCCACATTTCCATAGCTGTCTACGAGTGGCATAGAACGACATAGATTTTCAACCTCACTCCTAGAAATATAGCCCTTTGAGAAAGAATGATATAGGAAGTGAGCATAAACAACGGCAAGCTGGCTGTTTTTCCAGAGAGAATTACAAACGCGATTTGCAAAATCATAAACGTTCGTTGTAGTAACATTGGCATGATTTTGCAGCCATTCAGATAAAGTGTGCCTTTGATGCAATACCTGGATTGCTTGTTGTGTGCTCTCAGGCAGAAAATAACGATTGATTCCACTTCTAAATTCCCGGTTCCAACCAATCAGCCAAGAGACAGACTGATTTCGATCAGCTATGGAAACAGAATTTGAACGTGCACACTCATTAACACTGAAACAGTATACACCCCCATTAGAACCCACGTATTTAATCAGGGGGATGTTAGACATGTTGGAGCCGCGAAATCTGGACACCCATCCATTAGCAATAAACAGTAAAAGATCCAGATAGGCATCCTCCGGTACTCCCTCCACAAGATTACAACTCTGGATGCATTCTGCATACCACTCATTATTGACTGGCTGCACTCCCAAGAAATTGAGTATAGGATCATACTCAACTCTATCAAATGAAGAATTCAGGATGTATTTTCCATGGGATGATAGGTTATGCAAGGAAACTCCATGTTCCCGAGCCTTCATCAAAATATCCCAGAAAGCAGGCAGTAGCCTCCCAACTTCACAAGGCTTATAGAAGTGTTTTTGATCCTTGTATGACTCAATAGGAACAATCTTCTCCTCAACCACTTTGGCTTTGATTTTCTCCCTTACAGCATTCAGCTCCGGATACGAAGAGCTATTTACAGGCAGGAACTTGAACATCCGAGGCGAATTTGATATGGGAGCATCAACTCTGGTTATAACCAGTGTTTTTAATGCATCCATGAAGGCAGTTGGAACGCAATCTAGAATCCCCTGATTCCATTTGTCATCCAAGAGAACCGTCTCCCTTGATGAAGCAAGCACAAAATCTGCTTGAATTATGAAGGGGAAGTTGGTAACCATCTCTGTAGGAAGAAATGCATAGACACCAGGTAAGCTCGTCCCTCTATTGAGCCGCTCCTGATTCGGAAATGCTAATGTGATAACCCACTCATCTATATCCATCCTCCTTTCAACCCTGTTATCTGGCCTCACAGGAAATTTTTGCTTCCACATGTAGTAGAAGCACTCCTTTGCAGAATCATCATTTTCTTCCGCAGACAGACGAAGCGTGTATGATTCAGCATTTATGTTTTTCCTTGTCACACAATCAATCTCACTCGAAATGGCTACGGTGCTTATGGTGTTGAGCTTAGGATCCTCATTGTCTTCCCTGACAGAAAGCTGTTTTATTTTTGAGAGGAACAAAAGGACTTCTGGGTGAATGCAGGAAAGCTGCTTCTTTACAGGTTGGACTTTGTCTGGCTTCAGAGGCAACACAATTGTTGTAGTTGGAAGTGTTTCACCAGCACCATATATTTGCTTTAAATCAACGAGAGTTGGATTCTCATCAACCCATTCAGGGACAATATAGCCAAGACCACAATGAGGACAAGGCTCCTCATTTAAACGTATCTGATATCCATTGCTGAAGATGAAGGGCTGAGCAGTGATCAGAAATACACTCTTGAACCCAATGCCTGAAATTTAAATATGAGAACAATTCTGTCAGTGTATTTTAGAAACTATTTTTTAAACATAAAAGTATTTTTGTATCTAAATTAAGTATATAACATAGAATCAGAGGAATATTTGCAACAACAGCACTAAATCACAGTATCAAAATTTGCAGTAAACGTGAAAATCATACTCTTAAGAGTTCCATAAGCATGCCGCACAATGCAGATAAGTAAGCAAAAAAGTTATGCCTACATCAATGATTCAATCCAGATAGCATATATGACATGAATAAGGATATATTTAATATTGTCAGATACATAGATTTTACACAAATTTATTAAAATGAATAATTACATATAGGTTTAACAAAAATTTTAAAACAAAAATACCAAGAGAATTTATTTAATAATAAAAAGTATTAAAAAATATTATATAATGGAATTATAATTATACAACTAAAAAAAACTATCATGAACTTGTTAAATAAGTATCATAATATTGTGAGACACCTATTTGTTTTTTACATTAAGCAATTAATGCAAATTAAATTAAATATATAAAATTTTAATTAAATAATGATAAATTAACATATAATAATATTGTATTTCTTGTTTAAAAAGTTAAAAAAAATTTTCAACTAAAATAGTTAATTAAACGAATAACAAGTACAAATTCTAAGTTTTTTTTAATATAATTTAATACTTTAATTTCAAGTTAACAAAGTTAATGGAGACTAACTTCAATCATCACAAAGTGAAAAGAAATTTTTTGTGTTTCTAGTTTTGAAATATTAACTTTGTCTAATATCAATACTACAAATTTTAATAATATTTTTTTAATTTAGTATTTCAATAAAAAAATATTAGTAGACTTTTATATTATAATAATTTTTTATTTATAAATTATTTTGAATATTTAAATTTAAAATAATTTATATAAAAAATTATATAATAAAATATTATTTATCACATATTAATATAAATAGAATTAAGGAAAATTATACTTTTTTTCTCCTAAACTTTGTATTTGGGAATTATCCTCTTTTGGGATAAATTATCTTCTTTCGTCTAAACTTCATATAGGAAAATTTGCCTCAAATGTAAATTATATGGAAGTAAAATGTATTATCCCATATATATATATTATATATACAAGAGAATAAATATGACATATAAAGCAAGAATATAGATAGTGCATGATATCTACTAAAAATTTTTGCACAAATTTAGCAAGTTTTAATATAAAAGTAATTTTTATATCCAGAATCTTACAAGTTACAATTTTTCTTAATAAAAATGTAATTTTGAAAGAACTTTGCAACTAACAACTACATACAAAAGACATAATTATATTTTCACCCATTAAAATTGGATCAAATTTTATTTTAAAAATTTTCAATTTTTTATATAAAAATTACAGCTTATAATAAAATATGTTGCGAAAAACAGGAAAACTTTCTAATAAGAAAAGTGAAGTTGTGTATGTATAGCTTAGACGTGAAGACTAAAACAAATATATATGTTACATGAGAAGTATATATCTTGTGAAAAAAAAATAAATAAATAAAGAAGACAGCAATTTGAATTTTGGTATTACCTTTCTCTCCTATGTAACCACTACTTCTGTTGCCTTTCTTCGTAGAGCGTCCGACACTGCAGATAGAATCAATGTTTCTGGGAGAAAAGCCCTTTTCATTGTTGAATATGAGTAATGTGGCAGGAGCACCAGTCGCTGTTATGTCTCTGGATGTTACTATGAACTCAAGGCTTGGATCAACTCCTTCATCGTACTGGTTATCTTCTGCATTCTGTAGAAGTACAAAAATCCAGTACGTACAGTTACAAGTCATACTTCCAGAAATAACAAATAAAGAGGATGATGAAGAAAATGAAGAGAACCTGGATGAGTTCCATGAGAAAGTGAACATCTTTAGCATAGAGTTCAGCAGAGAGATTCTTGACAGCTTGATGAAGATCCTCAGTCAACGGGTTGGGTTCTCCTCCAATGGAGAACTTGTTCCTTCGTATCTCTTCTATGTGTTCCTTCGGCGTCGCCATTTCCAGACCTTAGTTCACAATGTGTAGAATTTTGAAGATGAAGAGCAAAGAATGGTGTCCAGTGTTTGTTGACTTATAAAGAAGAAAGACTCCTTCTACGAGAAGAATCCCAAAGGGTAATTTGGGACTGTGGGGTACGGAATAATGACTCCTTCTACGAGAAGAAACCCAAAGGGTAATTTGGGACTTTGGGGTACGGAATATAAGTGCTTCTGTTGTTGCATGAGCTTCAGACGTTGATTCTTGGAGTCTTGTCGTCAACCTTTTGCTTTCCCATGGAAAAGTCTTGCACCTTCCAACGCGTTTCTTCCACGTTGTTAATGTTTTGTCTAATGGAGTCCCACGCCGCTTTGTCATGGGGAATAGTAGTATTACGGGAAACCTACTCCCCACTACAATTAATCTATTTTTATGTCATGTTATTATTATAAGTAATATATATATATATATATATATATATGAAAATTTTAACTTCAGGTCCTAGCAAGTTATATATATGAAACTTTTGAAGGTTAAAAATGACAGAATTTGTAGTTTGCAATTGAGAACTTGGTGCTGTGCTTTGTATCTCTTCTTTCGGCGCGATAGTTCTGAAAAAAGCAGACACAGTGTCTGAAGGGCAAGAAGAGAAATGAATAACTCTCTTGGATCCAATTCATTTCATTCATTCCTTTTCCATTGATCACATTCTTAGATTTCCAAATGTAACCTTAAAAGGCATATACATAGGAAGGCTCCTTCAGGAACAAGTAGGAAAAAAAAGCGGATAAGCAGTTGAAAACACCAGCACATGATATTATTGTACGAATTGCATGCCAATATAAGGTTCCCTTGGTTTATATTAGAAATAAATTTTTATGGAAAGTTAAATTTCTCATAAAACAAATTTTCCTGTAAAGATTCTGGGAAGTGCTTGAAATTATTTAGGGTTTAGGGAAAATCAAAAGTTTTTACAGATTTTTTTTTTAAACTTAAGAAGAGAGTAGGTAAGCAATTTTTGAGAAATTCTATCTCCTCTAATTAATAATTAATCAAACAGTACATTAATCTACTACTTCATAAGAAATTATACTTTTTACATGACTTTTTATGTTCCAAAATGAATATAATAATTTATTTTATCTCAATTAGGATTATAAACGTGTCAAAATGAGTTGAACATTTGCTTGCTTGACCTTAACAATAATAAATGAGCTTGAATTCAAATTTGACAATTAAACAAGTTTAATCAATCATAAACATACGAACGTACTTTTTAAAAAGTGTTGCTTTCTTATCATAATGAAATAAATATGACTTTACAAAATATTTTAGTTTAATACTCGGCCATTAAAAAAAAAGTGACAATTTGAAATAGAACGGTGGCATTACAGTTTTATATTGTTGAATATTATATTTGATTTGGTTCTTTATCATCTACATATTATTGTCAGAAAAAAAAAATACAAATTAAAACAATTCAATAAAAAAGAACACTTACATGACTTCACCTGTATGTTCTGGAATCATTGTCAAGGCAAAGGATCATTTATAAATACCAAACGAATTGTACTAAAAAGACTAACTAATCATACATGTGCATATAGCCATATTTTTAGCAATAGAATACTTCCATGATGAGGTCAAGTCAAAAGGTCCATATAGTAAAAGTAGAGAAACCAAGGACTTCTCTGCATGGTTCATTTTATTAACTACTAAGTACCAGATGAGCATTAGGATTTATATAAGATTCTGAAAACAATAATCACAATGCCTTCACCATCCAATTAAACTCAAAGGAACCTGTTTAAGTCTTACATGCCAATAACTCATTACATCTAACTTTCTGGACAAGTACAAGAACGCCAGATCAAAAATAGGAAATCTTAACAGGTTCTGTAATTGCACAAATAAAAATCAGGAAAAAGGGATTTTCAAACCAGAAAATATACTACCTACGCAGGAGGGAAGGCAGAACTGAGAAATTCCTCATCTTCCAGGAAGATCTGCAAGTCATTGGACTCCATCAAGAACTTGACTGCGTCTTCATCAAATTTCAGCAGAAAAGCCAACTTGATCAGCTCAGATAGTGCATGAACGTGATCAACATTCTCACTCAATACACCCGCAGAGATTTCTTCTGAGAAATGTGTAGCATATTTTATCATATCTGCACTTCCACTGCTCCAGTCCATCTTCTGTGTGAAAAACTTTGAACTTTCCCTTTCCCAACGTATCATTCCATTCGCTTCCTTAGTAACAATCTCCCCTGACGATAGGTACAAACTATAGCTCACAGTGATTGGTTCTATTGTCTGGTGGACAGAAAGGTGAAGAACACCTTCAACAGCTTTATGCCTCTTCTCTGCTTCCATTTTGAGGCTTGAACAAGCAAGAAAACCAAGAATAAGCATAACCAACCCCTTTCCAATGAAATTATTCCCCTGGTCCACCTGCATGAGATCAACACCATCTAGTAAGGATGATTTTTCCATATGCACAGACTTAGATATGGTTCGAACACCAATTTTCTTGTAGATGTCTAATAACTTAGACATGGGCAATGATGCCAAGCTTGGCTCAGGATACCATACAAATAAATTCTCCCCCACAAAAAGATTCTTCAGATGAAGGTTATCAGCAATAAAAACATCTTGCTTGTCTAACAACAGTATCCCATTGGAGCCCAATCTAACAGGCAGTTTCGCAAGACTTTCAGCAAGCATTTTCTCTGTCTTCAGGTTCCAATGTTTCGAAATAAACATCCAGAACTTACAGCATTCGTCATTTGACAGTTGTTCTACAGAAATCTCCCACCCGTTCCAAAGCTCAATGTATTCATCAACTGAAGGTTTCTGTTTGACATCCATAGCAGAGGAGAAAAAAGGAAGTAGCTCTTTGTCATAGTATATATCCAGAACATTAAACGTCAAACCAAAAAGATCATCTTCATCATGAATGACACAACTATCAGGATCGACCCACACACCATTCTCATTTCCATCTGGAATCCAAATGCGTTTGTCATCTTCGTCCTCTGGTTTCCAGTTATATTCACTCAAGTACCTGTATATTTGTGTTATGGTGGAAAATTCAGAATGCAACTCAAGGTGACAAGCAATTAATGAACACCCTTTCTCAAGATCAACAGTAACTCCCATTGCAATGAGTTCTTTCTTGTAAGATAAAATTTTAGGTCCATAAAAACTCTCATCAATGAAAGGTCCATCTGTGGGCTTTAGGTACAAATTCCACTGAGAATCAAACAGTAGACACTGGTCTGGAGACCTATATCCAGCATGGGTCTTCAAAAAATTTTTGGATAATCTTCCAATGAAGCTGTTGTCTAGGGATTCAATGTGCTCTTGCAATAAGAGTCGGGTGCATTCCAACAAGGAAAACACATTTTCAGGAGTTATGGTGGAAGGATCTGATGGAAACATTAGACTGGTAGAGATGAACTCCAGCCCAGCTTTCAATTCAGTAACAACTCCAACACTCTTAAGCTCTTCCTTAAATTCATGTATGCCCTTGCCATAAAAATTGTCACTGTCATCAATGAAAGGAAGACAAGTAATTGGAGAGATAGATTCCCATTCTGGACCAAATAAAATGCAGCCTCTAGGAGACCTATAATCACCAAGTCGAGTCCGCAACCACTTTGAGTCACGCAAGATGCGTTTGAACTCCTTAGGAAATTTATATGCACTTGCCTTGAGCAGTCTGCAACAAGAGAGAAATGATTCAACATGTTGTTTGTTAAAAGAAGATTTTTTAGCCTTCTGTTCAAAAACACGACCAAAAGCTTTTATTGCTTCCTCAAAATCAACCATCACTCCTACTTGTTTCAACTCATTTTTGAAAGTTAAATGCATCGCTCCATAGAAATCATGATCAATCACCGGAAAACCATTGAAAACCTCTAAAATGCAACCCCACGCAGGGTCAAGCAAGTAACATTCACGTGGTTCTTTGAAACCCATCTTTGTAGTCTTCAAGCATTTTGTTCCTGTCAGTGAATTAACCAGTTTGGCAGGGTTATCGGCGAAACGTATACATTCCATCATTAAGATAAAAGCCTTAGCTGTCAGAGGAACCAAACGTGAGGGTTTCAAGTGGTCAACAACAAGTTGATAACTTTGACTGAAGCCAACTATAACACCAAGCAACTTAAGTTCCTCAATGAACTGATAAATTTCCTCACCGTAGTAAGACTGATCAATGAAAGGGATATCACTGATCTGAAATGCAGTTTCCCACTCTGAATCAGACAAGACAGATCCAACTGGAGACCTGTAACCGCGTGATGTCCGTAGCCAACTTCCCTCTTTAATGCTGTTGACAAATTGGTCTAAGGGGGAAAGCTGCTTCCTCAGATATCGGATGAAGTTGAGTATCAAAAGCACATGACCTTTGCTCAAAGTGAAAGAGGCTGCACGAGACATGAGTTCCTTCCCTATATATCTACTTGCTTCTCCAAAACTGAACATCACTCCAATTGTTTTAAGTTCTTCATTATAAGCATATATTCTATCCCCATAATAACTCTGATCAACCAGTGGAATGTCAACAAGAGCAGATGCACTCTGCAAAATGTTTCCCAAAGATGAGCCTGAGCCAATTAAGAATGTCTGTGAAGGTGGCCTCCATCCATTCACTGTAACTTTAAGCCAGCTCCCTTCCTTTATGCATTTCAAGAACCTGGTTGGTAGCATTCCTCTGGACTTTAGGTACCGAATCCACTCCAAAAGCAAAAATGCATTTTCTTTGGTAAGTGGTGTATCAACACCAGAAAACCCAGTATCAGGAGGAGATATGTGTGGTATGTCTAAAGCTCCAACATGAGTTTTGAGAAAGCCCAGGAGCTCCTGCTTCTGTGTAAGCTGACCTGCATAACGACATTGGTGCAAGTATTCTTCTCCCAACTCGATGAAGCCTTCGGATCTCCATGGATTAGACACAATCAATTCTGCCCATTTGCTTATATTGGCTGGTACAAGAACCCCAACTCGGCATCCTGCCAGTGACACACTTCCATAACTGTCTACAAGTGGCATAGAAGCACAGAGATTCTCAACCTTACTCTTAGACATATAGCACCTTGAGAATGAATGATATAGGAAGTGAGCATAAGCAATAACAAGCTTACGGTCATTCCTGAGAGACTTAAAGACGAGATTTGCATAATCATGCACATTCAAAGTAGTAACATTAACTTGATTTCCTAGCCAATCCAACAGAGTTCGTCTTTGAGGGAATAACCGAATTGCTTGCTGTGTGCTTCCGGGCATAAAATAACAATTAGATGCACATCTAAATTCATTATTCCAATCAATCAGCCAGGAGACAGACTGACTTTGCTCAGCCAGGGAAACTGATTTGGAATTTGTGCATTCGTTAACACTGAAATAGGACACACCCCATCTAGGACCCACATATTTAATCAGAGGTACGTTTGCCATGCTGGAGCCACGAAATCTGTACCCCCAGTTATCAGCAACAAACTGTAAAATTTCCAAATAGACATCTTCTGATACTCCCTCCACTAGATTAGAGCTCTGGATGCACTTTGCATACCATTCCTTATTGACAGGCTGCACTCCCAAGAAATTGAGTATATGATCATACTCAGCTTTATCAAATGAAGAATTCAGAATGTAACTTCCATGTGATGAGAGGTTAAGCAAGTACACTCCTTGCGCCCGAGCTTTGGTCAAGATATCCCAGAAAGCAGGCAGTAGCCTCCCAACTTCACAAGGTTTATAGAAGTGCTACTGCTCCTTGTATGTTTCAATAGGAACAAGTTTTTCCTCAACCACTTTTGCTTTAATTTTCTCCCGCACAGCATTCAACTTCTGATATGAAGAGCTATTGACAGGAAGAAACTTGAACATCCGGGGCAAACTAGAAACTGGAGCATCATCTGTTGTTATTACTAGTGCTTTTAATGCATCCATGAAAGCAGCTGGAATGCACTCGAGTATCCCTTGATTCCACTTATCATCCAAGAGAATTGTCTCTCTTGATGAAGCCAACACAAAATCTGCTTGAATTATGAAAGGAAAGTTGGTAACCATTTCTGTAGGAAGAAATGCATAGATGCCAGGTAAGCTCATTCCTCTGTTAAGCCGGTCCTGATTTGGAAAGGCTAGTGTGATAATCCACTCCTCCACATCCAATCTCCTTTCTACTCTGTTTTCAGGCCTGACGGGAAACTTCTGCTTCCACATGTAATAGATGCATTCCTCTTCAGAGTTATCATTTTCTTCTGCCGAGAGACGGAGGGTGTAGGACTCAGCATTGATGTTTCTCCTTGAAACAAAATTAATCTCACTTGAAATAGTTACATTGCAAATGGTTTTGACGTTAGGATCCTCATTGTCATCCCTGACAGAAAGCCGTTTGATTTTTGAGAGGAATAAAAGAACTTCTGGATGAATGCTCAAAAGCTGCTGCTTCACAGGTTTGACTTTGTCTGGCTTCAGAGGCAACACAATTGTTGTAGTTGGAAGTGTGCCACCAGCACGATATATTTGCTTTAGGTCAAAAAGGGTTGGATTCTCCTCAACCCATTCAGGAACTATATAGCCAAGACCACAATGAGGGCAAGGCTCCTCATTTAACCGTATCTGGTACCCATTACTAAAGATGCAAGGCTGAGAAGTGATCAAAAATACACTCTTGAAACCAATTCCTGAAATTGAACCATGAGAAAAATTCTATGAGAGTAACTCTAGAGACATTAAAAATCATTTGGCAGTTCATGCAGAAAGGCTTTTGACTTAACCTTTACTATAAATCAAATATCAATATGGTCTTCTAAACCAGAAGCATACATACTTTTGCAAGCTTAATTTTATACAAATTTTCACTCCTGTATGCTAGAGCACAGTAAGGAAACCTTTATTTTTGTTGTAGGACAGTAATCAGACTTAGAGCTATCTTGAAAAACTTGCCTTGATGCCCAAATACAAATCATTATCAACAATTTATTCAATATGGATCTGGGAATGCATATAAAATATAGAAATTGGATACAGTCATTTAAAAAAAATCTAAGATACTGTGCAATAGCACCTCATAAATAAAAATTTAAAACATTTTACATATATAAGAATCCAGGATATAATATCAGAGACTGAAGAAATCACAAAAACACTCTAAATCAAACAACAGGACTAATCACATCACAACGGAGAAAAATTACAATAAACATGAAATATGTACTATAAGGAGTATCATATGCATAGAGCAAATCCGTTATACCATGCAACGAAGGATTCAATTCAACCGAACTGCAACTTCAAATGTATCCATGAACACAAGACCATACCTTATTGAAAGGAAATTCAATTAACAAAGCAAGGGACATTTTAAGTGTGTGAGAGATTTTACCTTTCTCCCCTATGTAACCGATGCTTCTATTGCCTTTCTTCGTAGAGCGTCCAACACTACAGATAGATTCGATATTTCTGGCAGAAAAGCCCTTTTCATTGTTGAATATGAGTAAAGTGGCAGGAGCACCAGTGGCTGTTATGTCCCTAGGTGTTATGATGAACTCAAGTGATGGATCAACTCCTTCATTGTATTGGTTATCTTCTGCATTCTGTAAAAGTGACAAGCCAGTAAAATTGCAAATCAACCACTATAATAAGATAATAATAATGATTGCATTGTTCTTCATTGTAACACTTATTTGTTGATATTTAATCATACTTGGAGAAAAAATTTATTGTTTTGGCATAAACAGAGAGTGGTGTAGAAAATGAAGAGAACCTGGATGAGTTCCATGAGAAAGTGAACATCTTTAGCATAGAGTTCAGCGGAGAGATTCTTAACAGCTTGGTGAAGGTCCTCAATCAATGGGTTCGGTTCGCCTCCAATAGAGAACTTGGTCCTTCGTATCTTCTCTACGTGTTCCATCGGAGTCACCATTTCCGTACCTCAGTTGTCGAAAGTATCACAATGTCAGAAATCAAATAAAGTGTGAAGAAGATCAGCAAGCTTGGCAGGGAAAGGAGTAAGACTTATTATATACTTAAAAAGCACGAGGAAGACGACGACGAAGACTCCTTCAAAGAGAAGGAACCCAAGGGGTAAATTGGTATTTGAGTCATCATTATGTACGGACTGATTGCTGCATGAGCTTTTAGACGTCGATCCCGGAGTCTTCTGCGAAGACACTTTTTCTTTAACCTTTAGCTTTACCATGAAGAAGTTGTTTTCAGTTCCAATATGGTTCCGCCAGATACCAGAACTCGTACGAAGGAGTCTAGTAAGAACGCGTCAAAGACAACAGATTAGTCGGTAAAAGAAAAAAAAAAAAAGAAAGTGGATTAAGATACCCGAATAAATTACTTTGACATTTTTTGTATGATTCTCTCTTATACCTTTAAAAAATACACAGATTTTTTATTTATTTTAAAAACACATTATACATAATTCTTATTTGATAAGATGTAGTTAAATTTGCTGTTAAGTGTTAATTTTAAAGCTTTAATATCTAAAATATCCTTATACTTTGCTTAATAACATATCTTCAATCTCTCAATCATCTTATTTCTTCTTTTTCTTTTTAATTTTTAACTGCAATTGTGTTATAAATTTACAAATGTCCTCCCTTAATGTCAATACAACAGGCTTGATGCTTGGTGCAAATGTAGAGAATTATACTCTATTAGAATTTCAAATACTGAAAAGAACAAAAATATGTTTTATTATACGTGTGATTTTGGATATGAATTTCATTCTTGGATTCTTAACATTAATGATGATAGAGGTTATTTAACAAATGGAAATATATAATGTATGGGAAAAGAGCAAAATTTTATTAAGAGTATTGAAATTGTACAATTGAAAGATGAGTTGAGGAAGATTTCTTCGAGAATGGAAATGTTAGATTCAATTGTTGGAACATTTAGAATCATTCTCAATTGTGTGTTTTTATTTTGTATTGTACTCTTCATTTTTATTGGTTGTTGTGTTTATGAGAGCATGAAATTTTTGTTTAAGGAAAAGAAAAACTTATTGTTTGTAATTTTACTTGTTTTAAAGGAAATTAATTTTGAAAATGCATGTTATTTTATTTTATTTTATTTTCTGGTTATTGTTGTTAAATTTTAAATCACCAAATTGTACTAATATTTGCTAATATATAAAAAATAGTGGTAAAAAATACTAGATTCTGTACACAAAATATGTTATTATATGTTCTCCTGCTTTACCTAAATTTTACACAAAATATTGATATGAAAAAATAAATTTCTTTACATAAATTTTCAAAACAAGTGAGTAAGGGGTACATAGTCTTTTCATTGTAGCAATTGTTTCCAAAAAAAATACAAAACCACTAAAGTGGTCTAAAATAATAACAATTGTCTAAAAAAAAAAAAATAAAACCATTAAAGTAGTGCAAAATAGATAGTCACTATTTGGTTTCCAATTTTAAAATATTCCCTAGCAGATGAATCCTTCACTGAATGACCCTTTCACTTACTTTGTCTCTATCTATTGGATTTAGTAAAACCACTTCCACTAGATGAAACTCTCATGGCAGACCTGACAAAACAGGCAGCATTAGCAATAATAGGCACTTTCTAAATGTGGCAGCGAGATTAACACTTTCTTGGGTTCTACTTGTATTCACTTGTGGCTTGTTCACTTGGTTGGGAAGGCCCTTGTGGCTTATCCTTGCTCTTTAACTTTCTACAGAATACAAGTGATATAAAAAGAGCTCAACACATGAATTTTACTAAAAAAATCACTTTACAAACAGGCTTAATCTTTCTACTTTGTAGGTATTTGTGTTGCTTTCTTGGCCAAATATTATTTCCTGGATATCAACTGAGTAATTTCAATTATAACAGCTCTCTTGTTGGCTACTCTTGACTTTGTCATAGGAGCCGAAGGCATAGTATGCTGCTGGGTTGAGGTTTGATGGGTTGATGTAGAAGCTGTAGTTTACAAACACAAAACATGAAATATAAGGTAGCGAATTTAATATTAAAAAATATACATCAATTTCATTTTCATTATGAGAAATATCTTCTTGGTCCTTGGGTGTTTTGGTTAGATAGAGGCTCTTTGGTAGTTTCTTGAGTTATGAACTAGTTGCTTACAATTGCTATACTTAACGATTGAAGATATCTTTGTCTTTGATGAGGCTGGCCTTTTATCCGCCTACTTTTTCCTGCTTTTCCTTGGCCAATCAACAAGCCTTGTTAGTGAGGGTGGCCACACCTCAACTTTCTCCATTGTTAGGGTTAGGTGAATGGATGATAATGTGTGAATATGTATGTTGGTACATTTGTACATAGTAGAACTAATGGCCATAGTCTTGTATGTTCCTATGGTTATGCAAAATATAGGTTGCAACATGCTTGCAAGGTAGTCCACTTATTTCCCATGCATTATAGCTACATTTTTTCTTATCCAAATGCACTACAAATCTTGTGAACTCATCTCTAACCTTATATTGATTTCTACCAGCAGTGAAGACTTTATAATGACCATAATCTTTTAATGTTTCATTAAGCTCATCCACAATTCTCTTGTAGACCTTGTGACTCTATGTGCATCCTTGTACATATTTTCTATGAAAACTCTTCATGAGACCATTTATGAAACTCAATATAGATTTGTCTCTAAGTTTGTTGATTCATGAATTGAAAGACTTACATACATTGTTAGTGATGTGAGGACTTTTTGCATGAGGATAAAAAAGTTGTCCATTCCACCTTTCAACTGAAATGTCATTCAGTGTTTTGTATGCACCATCATTAATTTTTTAAATTTTTTCCATGGTTTTCTTGAACATGAATGGGCTATGAGTTATTACAGTCATTCAAAAAATAGTCTTATAGTATGACAAGCCTTGAAATTGTATAGCAAATGCTTTGAGTAGTGTTTATGCTAGGCATTTAGCTAAAATTTCTTCACAATATCAAGCAACCCCTAAAGGTGAATGGCTAGAGAAATTTGTTAGGAATCATATAAATAGTCTATAACTTATGTTAATTTAAATAGAAAAATTAGTTTAAGTACCTTTTACCTATCAATCACAAAGGTGAATGGGTTATCTTCTTTGCCAGGTCTTATAGCTTTATAGAAATAATATACAAAGTGTGCCTAAGAGTTTTTAGTCTCTTTCTCAGCCACCATGAATGCAATTGGGAATATTCCATCATTTGCATCTGTTGATACAATTGCTAGGAAAACCTCTCCAAAAGGTTCCATTAAGTGATACTTATCCAATTCAATGAAACATCTACACCCTTTTAGGAAACCTTGCTTGCATGGATCTACACCAATACAAAACCTCTTAAATGTTGGAGGTTTATTCTAGGGCGGTAGTTAACTTTCACCACACTGTTAGGATTGTGGTCTAATAACATATTGCATTATATATAAGCTTATAGCTATCCAAGTGGATATGGCATTAGTCCTTTGACTATTCTTGATTGCATGTATGTTCACCCCTATATAACTTCACCACATATGTTACCTTATTAGGCATTGAAATGGCAAGTATTTTCCATGGACAACCTTCATCAAAATTCTCTTGTATGATAAAGTCTTAAAGCACCTTCCTAAATGCATTCACATAACCAAAAATTAGCTTTTCTTCAAGATGGACTTTTCTATTCTCTTAGTAGGTAAACACTTTTCCTCTAATGTTTTTGCTAGGATCAACAACTTCTTCTTCATATTCACTCTTATTAACAAAACTGAAGTCACAATCCAACACAATTTCTAGTTCTTCATTACTTGCACTTGACACACTTCCATCATTTGCTTCTTCTCCCTCATTGCTATCTAAGGTATCTTCCATATCTTCTAACCCTTTGTAATCTGTATCTTCACTATCTGAGTCAGTGTAAAGGAGGCCACCCTTCCTTGCCTCCACATAATCATCACTAGATGGTTCATCATTACTATTATCACTATTGCCATCTAATAAGTCAGATTGGGGTAGGTCATTTTGGGCTTTTGTGGGGTTGGCTTGGGTTGAGCTTGGGTCTAATGTTAATTAATGTGGGTTTGGGCTTTAGATAGAGGCACATTATCAATATTTGAGATAATAGATTATGAGATAGGAATAACCATGACCACATTAGAAATATTAAGATAAACAACATTACTATCTACATACATAGAAAACATATTCAACACATCATTATTAGTTTTAATTACTATAGATTGAGTGGTGGTAATTAGAACAAGACACCTAATACAATAAGCGCAACTAATCTCGAGTGCAATCTCACACAATACAAATTTGTCCAAGTCATCAACCAAATCCAAATAGTTATACTTGTCAAGGTCCACATCATATATAATGTGCTAGTTGCCATTGAATTAGATGTATAAGGAGTAAAAATCATCTATTTTGGTAGAAGCAGAAGCATCAACTGTATTGGGTAAAAAAATATGAATACTTGCACACTCAAAATGTTAGACAACAATTGCATTGGAAAATATAGAGAAAATCGTCATCAAACCAAACTTTTGCACACTGAAAATGTCAGATACCAAATTAATCCCTAGATTAAATGCAAATATACCTCAATAAATCTATTTAATTCCTAAATTAGAGGCAAGAAAAACCAATAAAACACTCAAAATCATGTAAATATATCACAACAAATCATCATAGAACAGTGAAAAAATCACACAAGGGAAACCTAACAACCTATTCGTATAACTCCAAAGAATGAATCCTAATTAAACATAACTATGAAGCAAAATAAAGAATAAATAAAACTAAAAAAAAATTATACCTTGAGGACATGGTTTAGTGCTTTGATTCAAGCTTATCAAAGAGGCTGAAATGAAGCAAAATGAAGTAGTAGAGCATAATGAGCGTTAGGGTAGAGATTAGTTCTAAAATGAAAGATTTTGTAGTGAAAATTGTATAAATAAAAAGGACAATTTTATCATTTTGTAATTTAGAATTGATGAAATGAAAACAAAATAAAAGCAAAGAATATTCGAGGTATATTCCTAATAATTATGTCAAAATGGAGTAACGTGAATAGTTTTGAAGTGCAGGAAAAGTTCGTATAATTTAGGCAAAGTACAAAGGAGGTCAAAGTAATTTACTTTTCATGTTAACATTTGAAATAATCATAACCTCTCCTAAAACTTTTCCCCCTGAAATGGAACTCATTAATGTGTTGCTCTTGGTGAAGCTAATGATAAGTCTTACCTGAATTCATAATATTTTTCATTTAAACTAATTTAGACAGTTGATAGAATCCTTCCTTTATCGATCTGCAGTTGACAGAATCCTTTTTCTATTGATCTCTAGTTTTTTCAATTTTGGGGGAATATTTTACAACTTTCTAATGAGAGAAAATCATCTGTAACTAACAACATAGGATAAGGACATATCATTTTATTATAACATTTAGGACAAGATCCTACTTATCATAGGATCAATTCAAATTTTGTAATCTAGATTTAGTACCCGTAAAAGCCCAACATATAATGTCACAAAAGGGGCCTAATAATTTATTTTGACATTAAACTTTAAATAATATTATAAAATATGACCCATTCAAATTATAGATTTTTGACAATCTTCCACTTGAACCCTATAATTTATAATACAGGACCACTTTTGTTTAACATTAAAGTAAATCATTATGGTACTATTATACCTATAGGTTTTTTACAAACATAAATGTCAAATAGTACAACACATTACATCCGAAAGGGTATACATATTGCACACTTACACTTCATTGACTAAGGCATTAGTTGAGCATAATGAGACTCACATAGCGATAGTTGTGATTTTATGTAAATCTCCACACAACAGTCCTAACATCCACCCAAGATGCCAAATGAGAATTAATATTTTCAACTTAATGGTGAGACAGGGTCCAAATGTCTCTAAATGACATGCCATTACCAAGAAAAATTATGCACAATAATAACATATGGCAAAATGATAATTATTTTATTATGAATATTTCATTTAATATATTTCAAAGATTTACAATAGATTCAAATTGATCACATCAGATACAATACTCCTACTAACCTAGTAACTTAAAAGGGCTTAGCCAAACCCATATTATTTACATCATTATGATACATTGTATTTGATAAGCTATTGGCCAATTGATCTACAAGCATATGATCCGTGAAAATATGTTCAATACAAGTAACAAGCTCACACATCTTCTTTCTCACAAACTAGTACTTAACATCAAAATGTTTCATATGGGTAGAGCTTTTATTGTTCTGAAAGCAGCTAACAGCAACAACATTATTGCAATAAATGGTTAAGGGCCTCAAAATGCTCTCAATTATGTTCAAATAAGTAATGAAATTCCTTAAGAATACAGCTTCACAAGCAAATTTATAACATGCCACATACTTTGCTTCTATAATTGAGGTTGTTGTAATTAATTGCTTGAAACTTTTCCACAATCTAGCTTTTCCTGCCATCATAAAGATGTACCCAGATGTCAATTTATAATTATCTAAGCAACTTGCAAAATTTGAATCTGAGTAGCTTGTAACCTTGAGATCTCCCCGATCTTCTGTAGGTTAGCATGTCATCTTTTGTGCTTTGTAGGTACCTTATCACTCTTTTAGGTGCAACCCAATGCCTCTAACTAGGATCACTTAGGTGTCTTCCTACTGCACCCATAACAAAAGCTATATCTAAATGTGTACATACTTAAGCATATCTCAGGTTACCTATGACTGATGCATGTGGGATTCTATTCATCTTTTCTCTTTCTTCATCATTTAAAGGATATTGGATCTTTGAAAAAATTTCACCTTTTTGTATGGGTGTTAAAGCTTGAGAGCATGTTAACATGTCAAAGTTTTTAGGATTTTTTCAATGTATGACTGTTGAGACAAGCCAAGTACACCTCAAGATCTATCATAGTGAATTTCTATGCCCTATACAAATAAGGTAATCCTAAGGTTTTTCATTTTAAAATGCTCAGATAACATTTGCTTTATCTTAATCAAAATGTTTAAATTATTGCTTACAAGGATAATGTCATCAACATATAGTACCAGTATTGTGAAATTACTCACACTTACCATCATATATATGCACTAGTCTGTACTATTCTCGTTGAACCTAAGAGAAGTTACTATCTCATCAAACTTGAGATACCATTGGCTAGATGCTTATTTTAAGCATATGGACTTTCTTAGTTTACGCACAAGGTGTTTTTTGCCTTTCTCTTAGAAACCACTTGGTTGTCTTACATAAATTATGTTTTGACTAGTTACAATTTAAGAATATTGTCTTAACATCCATCTGATGTAACATAGTGAGCTACTATTGCCATAATAACCCAAAATGAGTCCTTAGTAGAGACTGGCAAATAAGTTTTTTTGTAATCTATGCCTTTTTTCTATGTGTAGCCTTTATCTATAAGCCTAGCCTTGTGCCTTTTAATTTCCTTTGAGCATCTTTCTTGGTCTTAAATACCTATTTACATTCAATCGATTTACAATTGACAAGTAATTCAATTAGATCCCACACTTGATTTTTGTACATTGAGGTTAATTCATCTTTCATTACATTAATCCACCTTGAACAATTAGGACTAGATATAGCTTGGGCAAATGTAGAGGGATCAGTTCCTTTATTGACATTATATTAATGTTTCTGTAGGTAAACTACATAATCATTTAAAATTGCTTGTTTGTGTATTCTATTAGATCTCTTTTAGGGAATGCCCACAACTAGTTCTTTTGGTTCCATATCTTTTGTCATAGGTTGTACTAGATCAACCTTTGGGATGACAAAAGATGATTCTACAACCTGTGACACTTTTTTCTTTGAAAGTGGTGATGCACGATACCTGACTCCCACTATCTAGCTCATTCTCAAAATAAATGACTCTATCTAACTTAATTGCTTTGGTTGTATGAGTTGGACAATAGAATCTATTGCCTCTTGAGCCACTATAATAGCCTATGAAAAACTATAGATGGTTTTAAAATCAAGTTTCTTTGTGAGAGAATATAAGGTTGTACCTATGCATTGCAACACTAGATATGAAAATACCTTCTACTAGGCTTTTTACCATTTAATAACTCATAAAGAGTCTTGGGGAATGGCTCATTGGCACTTGATTCAAAATGTAGGCAATAGTCATTAAAGCATCACTCATAAAAATTCCAAACAATGAAGAATAAGCAAGCATACATATAACTATGTTCATGAGCATTCGGTTTCTCTTCTGCACTATATCATTATTTAGGTGCTCGATGCATAGTGTAACTGGATTTAGTGCCACACTCTTGCAAATATCTGGCAAATGAACCCAGGTTTCTCCTAGTCTCAGCATACTTGCCGTAGTACTCACCACTTCTATCAGAGTTGACACTTTTAATTTTCTTTCCATGTATAAACTCAACCACAGCTTTAAAAGCTTTGAAAGCATTTAGTGATTTAGATTTTTTGGTGAGCAATTTTACCCATCCAAATCTAGAGTAATAATCTATGAATGTGATGAAGCATTTATAACCAGCCATAATAATATTGGTAATAGGCCCACTGATATTTGTGTGAATCAATTCTAGGGCTTCTTGTTTTCTACTTCTTTTTCCCTTTTTTAGCTTTAGAAGGGAGTTTTCCTTTGATGCAATCTACATTTGTGTTCAAATATAAAAAATCTAGATTATCTAGGACCCTTTCTTTTTTATCAATCTTTATGGTTTTTCTTTGAAAATATGTCCCAGACATCCATGCCATAGTATTGAGAAATGTTCATTGACTTTCTTTCTCTTCTTGCCAATCACAATAGTAATTGCATATGTGAAATCGGGACCAAGACTAATTTTATATAATCTATCAGACTAGAACCAACCATATGAGTTATAAAATAAATCAAACTTTCCATTTCCAAAATGATTGGAATACCCACTAAGGTCCAATGCAATAACCAAAATCAAATTCCTTCTCATGAAAGGTACATAAATTGTGTTTTTTAGTTCTAATACATGACTAGAAGATAAACAAAGAAATATCTCCCATGTGCTCCACTTGCACTCTGTCACCATTTTCAAGGTAGATAATAAGCTCCCTTTCACTTAGCTTCCTTAGATTTCTCATTGCATGTAAGGAATTTGACACATAAATAGTAGCACCTATATCCAACCACCAAGTATTTGATGGTATATCAATTACATTCAATTGAAAACAAACTTGTGCCAGGGGGTACCTTTCTTCTTTTTCTTAATCTATTTTTTGTACTTGAAACAATCTGCCTTCTTATGCCCATATTTCTTGTAAAATCTGCAATTTCCTTTAAACTGAGCCTTTTTAGGCTTGTGACAATCATCTTTCATTTCACCATTTTTTTTTTCTATAATCAATGGATTTCCCTTTTATGTTCCACTAATGCCCTTTGTTTCCTTGTTCTAAAGTTGAACCATGAGAAACAAAATTTGCAATTTGAATCTTTCCCTTTCTCATGTCTTCCTCTGTTTAAGTCATAAAAGACAGCTTATTAATGGTCCATTCACCTTCATGGGTATTGTGTAAAGTCTTCAGTAATCAAATTGAGAAGGCAAAGACTTCAATGCAAGTTGGATAAGGAAGCTGTCACCTATATCAATCTTCACGCTCTTCAGCTTGTTATAATAGTTAACCAGTTTTAAAATGTGCTCCCACACTCTACTAACACCATCATATGTTGTATTTTCCAATAATGATAAGTAGTGACCTTTCTCTGCTTTATCAAATTTTACAAATTTTTTTGCAACAGAATTGAGAAAGGTCTTTACACTCTGGGATTCAAGTATACTCAGTCTAATAGTCTTGTTTATAGTATACTTCGTGACCATCATGCATATATGGTTTGAAGAAGCCTACTTTTCATGTTGGCCCTGAGTTTAACACTTGAGTTTGCATCAATAACAAGTTCCTTTACCCCAAGAGCTAGATCCAAATTAATGACCACCAGATACAGCTTTAAAGATTCAGCCCAATCCTCATAGTTTATTTCATTCCACCCACCGTCTTTATAGAAGTTAATTGCATATGCAAATTAGCTATGAAAAATTTATCAACTTTAACCCATATAATACTTTAATCATACTCATATTTTCCTCATAAATATTAACTATGCAATTTTACATAGTATTATACCATCAGAATTAATACCGAAAGGATATTTAAAATCTTATAATATAGTACAAGAATTAAATACTACATTTCTAAAACTTAACTCTGATAAGGTGTTTAAGATTTTGAGAATGCAATACTTAATGCTACACTTATATTATTGCCAATAATCTATACTAATAATATCATATCGAAAGGGTATGTAATATTATTAATGCAACACTCTCTAACATACCACATTAAATAATTTTATTTTTAACAAAATTTTATGTAATTGGCCTCATGATAGACAAGTACATAGTTACATAAAATTTAATGACATAATATACTTTACTCATAACTCTAACAAATAACACTTAATAAGATGCGAAAAATCAATCTAATGATTTTAAATTTCTCAAAATTAATTCTAAAAAAATACTAGAAAATGTCTTGTAGAGTACTATAATAAACAAAACAACAACAAAATCACAGGAAAGACATGTAGCTTAGTTGGTAGAATAGAAAGCTTTTGGACCTATAGTTTTGGGTTCAATATTGTGTGAGGGCATTAACCCTAAACCCTAAAAAAATACTAGAAAATGTCTTGCAGAGTACTATAATAAACAAAACAACAATAAAATCACAAGGAAGATGTGTAGCTTAGTTGGCAGAGTAGAAAGTTTTTGGACCTATAATTTTGGATTCAATACTGTGTGAGAGCATTAACCTTTACCTTCCTAACTCATTTAATTGAAAATGGGTTTGTTTGTTTGGATTTGTCTAGGTTTAATTTTGTAAATTTTCAACCGTTTTTTTGTGCAATTTTTTTTATGCACAATTACATTAGAAAATTATTTTTCTTACTTACCCATCTATTAATTTAAGGAGAAACTAAAACTTTTAATCATATTAAAAATGCCACAATTCCTTGGCTCCAAAATGGTTTTCATTGAATTTTTTTAATTTTAAACTATTTCAACACTAGTTGATTTTGTGTACTTTATTTATGGGAATTAATATCAATTAATGTTGCCAAGAATTTTGTAAAAAATTTCCCAAATAATTCAAGTTCAAATGTATTATATTTTGGTACCCGAGAAAGCAATTCTATGCAAAAACTTTGTATCAGGCTTGACTTAACCATTTTTCTTCAAATTGATATGTGGGAGAAAAAAATATTAAATTGTGCTCCAATTTGAAGTAAAAGCATCGATCCCCTTTGTTCAAATTCTAGGCAATTTTTTTGATGTATTTTTAATTCAGAACACTAAATCACAATTATTTCTTGAATTGATGAATGAGTTCTATTCCTATTTAGGTTCATGCCTATGGATTCAATGTAAAGACATTTAGGCATTGAATTCACTATTAGTACAATTCAACATATGATAATATCAAAAATCATTAATCTCTAAATTCTAATATTTTGAGGCTAATTAAATTTTAAACTTATAGCATTACTAAATCATCAATACCATATAATCCTACATTAGCAAGTTCTACTAATTATCCACAATTTCAGACAACCATATTACATATTTTTAGGCTCTAATACCAATTGATAAAATGAAATATGGATTTGAAAATATATATTGGAATTATGTTAATATGGCATGTTTGAATTGCATATTAGAAACAAGATGAAGCTAATAATAAGTGTTACCTAAATTCACAATATTTCCCATTTAAGTTGATTTAGGTAGTTGGTAGAGTACATCCTTTATTGATTCGCAATTGATAGAATTCTTCCTCTAGCAATCCCTAGTCTTTTCAATTTTGGGGAAGACTTTGCAACTTTCTAAGGGGAGAAAATATGCTTTGACTAGCAATATAGAGTAAGAACCTATTATTTTAATATAACATCTAGTTCAGGATTATACCCATTATAGGATCCACCTAAATTCTATAATATGGGTTTAGTACTCATAAAAGCCCAACATATAATGTCACAAAAGAGGGTCTCATAACTTAAGCTTTTAATTAAATTAAAAACCATACAATTCCTTGGCTCTAAAATATTTTTTGTTATTTTTTTAATTCTAAACTATTTTAACACCAGTTGATTTATAATGTCACAATAGAGGGACTAATAACTTAAGCATTTAATCAAATTAAAAGCCCCACAATTCCTTGGCTCCAAAACAGTTTTCATTGATTTTTTTAATTCTAAACCATTTCAGCACCAGTTGATTTGTGCTTTTTATTTATTGGAATTAATATTAGTTAGTGCTCTCAAGAATTTTGTAAGAAATTGCCTAGATAATTTGAGTTTAAATATATTATGTTTTGGTACTTATTAAAACATTTTGGGAAAAAGTTTGCATCAGACTTGATTTAAGCCATTTTTTCTTCAAATTGATATGTGGGAGAAAAGAACCTTAAATTTTGCTTCAATTTGAAGTAAAAGCATCAGTCCCCTTTATTCGAATTTTAGGCAATTTTTCTAATTTTTTTTATTTTTATTTCAGAACACTAAATCACAATTATTCCTTAAATTGATAAAAGAGTTCTATTCATATTTTGGTTCATGACTATATATTCAATTTAAGAACATTCAAGCACTAAATTCACAATCAATACAATTTAACAAATAATGATATTAGAAAACATTAATCTATAAATTCTAATATTTTGAGGCTTATTAAATTTTAAACTCATAGCATTATTGAATCATCAGTACCGTATAATCTTACATTAGCAAGTTTTGCCAATGATCCACAATTTCAAACAATCATATTATATAATTTTAGGCTATAATACCAATTGATAAAATGAAATATGGATTTGAAAATATACAATAGAATTATGTTAATAGAATATGTTTGAATTGCATATTAGAAATAAAATGAAGCTAATAATAAGCCTTACCTGAATTTGTAAGATTTTCTTTTTAAGTTGATTTGGGTGGTTAATGGGATCCCTCTTCTATCGATCCATAACTGATAGAATCCTTGCTTTAGTAATCCCTTGTCTTTTCAATTTTGGGGAAGATTTTGCAACTTTCTAATCGGACAAAATTGTCCCTGACTAGAAATGTAGAGTAAGGACCTATCATTTTAATGTACCATTGAGTTAGGATCCTACCCATCATAAGATCCATCCAAATTCTGTTGTCTGGGATTAGTACTTGTAAAAGTCCCACATATAATGTGACAAAAGGCCTAATAATTCATTTTAACATTAAATTTTAAATAATATTATAAAATATGGGCAATCCAAATTATAGATTTCTAATATTTGGTTTCCTGCCAAAAAAAAAAAATAATGCATAATAGAGCCAAAAAATATATTGGAAGTAGTTAGTCAAACTAGTTAGCAGGATATTTATTTTGATGTCTTCTTAGTGCTTAGCAAGTGATTTGGTGTTGATTAGTTATGTTTTTCTTCTTATTGGTTAGTGGGCTAATATCATAACTACCCCTAAAACTCTTCCAACTAAAGTGGAACTTGCTCACGTGTTTCCTCTTGGTGAATTTGGTTTCCCACCAAAACAAAAAAAATCAAACAATGCATAACAGAGCCAAAGAAAATATATTAAAAGTAGTTAGTTAAACCAGTTAGCAATATATTTATTTTGATGTCTCATTGGTGCTTAGCAAGTGATATGGTGTTGGTTAGTCATGTTTTATCTTCTTATTGGTTGTTTGAGTAGGCTAGTATACTTGAAACCTATAGGCTCCAACTTTTACCAGCTATGATCATGCATATTGATTTTTTCCATGCACTTGATAAACACACAGATTAAATATATAGATGGATAAACATTCATCTGCCTTTGGGAGCTACCCAATGCCAATGCCATTACATATATAAGCTTGCATTTCCTATTGCCTTCACTAGTTGACTATTAATTTTTGGTCAGGTAGGTTTGAATTTATGCTAGCAAATATTTGCTATTGGTCTTATTGATTTAGCATATAGTCCATGTTGATTGAAAGGAAGTGTATGCTGTTGGTTTGTGTTAGCCTTATTAAAGAGATTATTAACCTAGCTAGTATAATTGCTTTGCTATCTTAATTTCTGGTTTTGATGTTGAAAATAATTTTGAATCTGATAATATGTTTTAGTGTTTGTTATTTGTTTTGCAAGATCAAAGCATGAGATTCAAAAGATCTACATTAGTTTTAACAATTTTTTTATTTTTAATAGGATCTTTTGTAAGTTAATCCTAATCTAATTTGATTCAAGCAAATTTCTTAAAACAATTATATTGAGGTAGAAATAAGTCACTTGAAGTGAGCTAAAATAAAATATTTTTCAAACAATGTTTTCAAATGATTTTTTATAAGTGCAAATTTTATAAAAACTATTTTACACTGTGTGAATCGATTCACGAATTGATTCATATTGAAGAACTTGTGGAAATGTACTTGAATTGACTCAACAATTGATTCATGAAGAAAAGTTTTGAAAAATGTTTCTTACCAAAGGTTAGGAAAATTCCTATATTGATTACGTAATCAATTCAAGACCTATTCACAATATAGTTGATTCAATTCATGCATAGATACCGTCATGAACTTCTTTATGATATTCCTAGATGAATCAATTCATAAATCGATTCATTAGTTGGTAAATGCTCTAAATCAATTCACGAATCTATTCACTGGTAGAAAGTTAGTTATTTTTTGAAAGTTGGTTACAACAACTATAAATACCCCTAATCTTATTTCAAACTTAATTAGTTTTATTAGTATTCATATTCTTCAAGTGCAAAAAACATAGAGCTATTAGAGCTTAACCAGATTTATCACTTCCTCACTATATCTCATTTCACATTAGATATTTGAGATATTCATCTCAAGTTATGGTATTGTATTTCTTACCCTAATTCTTGTTCTATTTTATATTTTTAGGTTGATAGAGATATGATTTTTCATTTCAGATTTCTAGTTTGATAGAAGTTGGAGATACAAAGGAAGAGGTTGATCTTTCCTTTACATCTTCTTTAATTGAGAGGTTAATCATAGTTAGTTAAAGATTGTAAAGAATTCTTAAAATATCTTTAGGTTATGAAGTTAATCATAGTCTATATGAGATAAAAAATTATTGTATCTAGGTTAGCAAGAGCCCACCTAAATCTTGTGTTATAGGTTAGCAAGGGCCCAATCAAAATCTTATTGTGAAATAGGTGTATAAGAGCCCAATTAATTCTTGTGATTTTAGAAATAAAAAGACACTATTCGGTTGAGGATTGTCCAGTGGATGTAGACTTCAACTATGGTTTCAATTGAAGTTGAACCACTTTAAAAATCCTTGTGTCTTTATTGATATTTATAATTCTACAATTTATCTTTATTGCAATTTACTTGACTATTGCAATTATTTTTTGCATAATTGTTAAATTGATAAATTGTTTATGCAACACTTATATAATTCTGCTGTACTTGATTTCTAGTTAAATTGTTTCTAAATCTCATCTCACATCTAATTAGTAACTCCAAATTAAGTCTTGATTATCAAATAAGCTTCAAAAGATAATTTTCTCTAAAGACTTCTGCTTTTACAAAACAATCTAGAATCCAATTTAAATTAAAAGAGTATATAAGTTTACATTAAAAAAAAAGGGCAAGATCATTAGTTTTTCGAGACCTACCGTTAGTATTAAAGTTTTGGCTCTTGATACTCTTTTATTTTCAAAGAGATTATGGATTCTAGTTGCATTTTCTTACCTGCATGTCCATCTTTGTATAAACCCCCAAGTTTTAATGGACATCACTATACCTATTGGAAACAGAAAATTAAAGATTTTATTGAAGCTACTAATATAGACATGTGGAAAATTTTTGAAGAAGGTTATGAGCCTCTAAAAACATTGATTAATAGTATTCCATAGCTAAAGACAAAATCCCTTTAGACTAAAGAGGAAAGGAAAAGACACCTCCTAGCCTCCAAAGTAAAATGGATTATTTCAAATTCACTGTCACCTAATGAATATGAAAGGATATCTAACTGTACTATTGCTAAACAAATTTGGGACACTTTAGAAGTAGCACATGTAGGCATAACTAGGTTAAAGCATCTAAAGTGTATGTATTGGTATCTAAATATGAAATGTTCAAAATCGAAGAAGGAGAATCTATCAAGGATCTCATTCAAAGATTCACTACTATAACTTACTAACTTTTGCTTCTTGGAAGAAAATTTGACAATACAGATTTAGTGCATAAAATTTTAAGGTCTCTTACTGAAGAATGGCAACCAAAGGTAATAGCCATCAAGGAATCACTTAAGATGGAGATGCTAAGAATTCAAAAGCTCTATGGAAACTTAGAAGAGCATGAACTAGAGCTAAAGAGATATAAGAAAAATGGTGATGACAAAAATAAGAGAACCTTGGCACTTAAGGCTACAAAAACATTTGAATTTGATGATAAGGAATCAAAAAGTTATTGAGTAAAAAGCTACAGAAATTGCTTAGAGAAAAAAGGAACAAAGAAAAGAGAAAGGTTGTTCCACAAAGAAGGAAATAGAACAAAACTAAATAATAGAGTTCTTCTTATACCTCCACATGCTTTGAATGTAAGAAACCTAATCACTTTAAACCAGATTGCCTAGTATTCTTGAAGAGAAGCTAGAGATTGAAAGAAAGAAAAGAAAGCCATCTTTCAAGAAAGGCAATCTAGCTATTTAGGATGATGAGCAAGCTGATTCTAGTGAAGAAGAGGAAGAAATAGAAGAAGAAGCACTGCTGTGCCTCATGGCTCAAAAGGATGAAGATTGTGAGGTATTTAAATCTTTTTTCTATTTTAGTGATGATAAATCCAATTCTAGTGAAAACGATAATAATAATGATGAAACTAATGATTTGTATGAAGAGCTATATGATATACTGAAAAAGGGTAAGAAAGATTTAAAGCAAGCTAAAGGAAAAAAAGAAACCTTACTTGGAAAAATTTAGTAGATTGAAAAAGAGAAAAATAACTTGTATGATTTAGTTGAAAAAATTTTAAGTGAAACTAAAGTGTGTGATCAATGTGAAATTTACAGATCCAAATAGACACATTGACCAAAGCTTTACATGGTTACAAATAGTAAGATAAGATTGAATAATATGTTGTAGAATCAAACAACTTTTCAAGATAAGACTGGCTCAGGATATAGATAGCAAAATAGAAAAAGATCTAATAAAAGATCTTATACTTTTAAGTCAAATAGAAAATTCAATTCATGACTTGCTTTTGCTGTAATCATAAGGGACATCATATTAGACATTGTCCATATAGGAATGGAACTTTTATGCTCAAACCAAATGAAAAGTTAGTTTGATTACCTAAGGCATCGAATTCCAATAGAGATGCTGTTGTGTTGACTAACCCAAGACCTGTTGGGTACCAGCAAATCAAGTGTAAGTTTTGTTTTGCAGGTCCTTGTGGGAGAAAAATAAGCAACTCATGATATTGGATAACAGTTGCTTTCACCACAAGATTAAGAATGTTAAATCCTCTAACTTCAGTAAATTTTCATACCTACTTATCTTTTTATAGTTATTTGTTATTATACATTGCAAATACTAACTTAAGCATCAGAGATTCCCCTGAGTTTGTTTTGCAGGTAAATAATGACAGAGTTAAGTAATTTATGTTATTGAATAGTTCATTGGCTCATTAAGAGATTAGGAAACCACTTTTGAAACAAAATAGTGTGAAAACTGAGTTCAAGACTTCTTGAATCATTCAGTAATCAATTCAAATTTTTCCAGGATTTCTTTGAGTTTCTGAATTGATTCTCGAATAGATTCACCTCTCGAAAATATAGACTATAAATTGATTCTTAAAATGATTCACAAAATTTTCAAACTTTCAGGAAAACTTCAAAATTTTTAAATTTTTTATTAAACCTGGACGAATGATTCTAGAATTGATTCGTATAAGAATCATATGAATAACTCATACCCCGAATCGATTCGTACTTAAATATTTGCTCTCTGAATCAATTTATGAATCGATTTAAAGTGCGATGAATTACTAGCTAAGTATAGATTAGAGAAATTTTTGGCACATAAAGGAAACACTTATCCTAGGCTAGTCCAAATGTTTTATGCTAATCTTGCTGTTGTTGATGATAAAATTTTGTGTTATGTGATGCATAAGTATATAGTGATTGATTTAGAATTTTTAGCAAACAAATTTGGCATGGATTCAACAACACCTAAGCTGAATGCAAGATCCTTTCATGATTTCAGTAGGTAATTAGCCATTAGGATGCTTTTTCCCTATTCCACCCTAAAGGATGGAAGTGAAAAATTGCTCATTATTGGCATATCCCTTGAAGATAGGATCTTACGTTATGCTTTGTGTAAGGTGATATTTTCTAGGATCACAAATTTTACATAGATGGTGGAGGATGAACTATTTTTAATGTGGGTTATTAAAAATCAATTTGATTTTAATATGCCCTATTTTATCCTTAGATATTTGGCTGAATGTTCAAAAAGGACATATATTGGTCTCGTTCCCTATGGCATGATCCTTTCCCCTATCTTTGCCAAATTCAAACTAAAAATTTCTAATGAACGTCATGTTTTTCAAAGAAATCTAACTACTATGATTAATACATCACATTTACATAAAATGGGACTAGAACAAAATGAATAAGGAAAAGGGACTAGAAAATGGTCACAAAATCTGTAAACCACTAAAGGATCCATAAGCTCAATAAGAGTTGGGTTATCCAGTGAAGTTGAAGGAAGAATAATTGAAGTAATAGAAAGAATGCACAAAGATATAATTGATTGAATAGACAAATAGGATTCTTGGATTGAGTTAGTGGATGATCGCCTAGCTAATTTAGAAATTGAACACCAGAATCATTTCAACTAGGTTAATGAGTGGTTCAATTCCATTGAAACTCAATTACACGAGATAACATAGTGAATGCAAGAACAAGATGAGGAGGCTAAGCTACAAACAATGGATGATTAAGACCCTTCACCTACTTAGTATGCTGTGTATTGATGTTTTCCTGTATCCCTTAGTCCCATTATCCCCTATTTCATTATTTTGCTATTGTTCTAGATTGTATCTTGATATTGTGATTCTGATCATGTAGTTTGACATTTTTAGATATTATATTTTAATGGTCTATATTAATGAATTTTGGATATTATATCTTAATATTTTGGGTTATGATATTATACATTTTGATTCAGTATTTTGAGTATCTTGCATTTTGAATTCTAGATATTATGATTGTTGTTTGACTTTTGTCTAAATTTTGCACTAGATTATTCACTTTATTCTATTCTTTTTGGTACTTTTTTTTAATGAAAGATGCATTATTACTTTCTGATGTGCCAAAAGGGAGAAAAGTAAGGATTTAAGATAAAGAGAATAGATAAGGAAAATAGATGAAAGAGAATGAAGGATTTTAGTTAAGGGAAAATAAAGGATTTTAGATGAGATGTTATTTTCAATTCTGTTACTAGTGAAATTTGGCACTAAGAAGTGGGCCAGTAGAGGCCCAGAAGGAACCAAGTTTGTCAAAAGAAATGAGCTCGTTGTGCGAGAGGCCACAACTTGCTGAAGAGAATTCAGTTTGTTGAAGAATAGAGCTCACTGAATGAATTAGCTCGAAGTGGCAACCCAGCGGCATTCTTAGCAAACGAGCTTGAGCTCACTAGGATGCGACCTTACTCAACCAGAAGCCTATTGAGGTAGAACACGATGCCAACAAATAACTTGCACCACCATTTTGCAAATACGATCGTCGGGTCCCATCCACAGTAAGAAATCTACAAAAGCTAGTCTATAGTACCCTAGACAATCTTGTACATTTAATATTTGATGTAACAGATGTACAGTTAATTTAGTTCTATTTGTACCCCTTCATGCTTCTATAAATGGGGGGCTAGAGTTATTGTAAAAGAGAGAACAAGAACAGAGAAAGAGAGAGAGTCGAATAGATACTAGTAGAAACTCTACTGAATGTAATAGCAAAGCCCTGTAAACAATCCTTTGTACTAATAAAATATCTCCATGGATGTAGGGTCTGGTGCCATCCAAATTTAGCCGAATCACATTAACCCTTTGTGTACTCCTTTCTCCTCCTTCTCCCTCTCACCGTTCAGCACCTTTTCATTGCCTCAACAACTGGGAAATAGCTTGGGTCCCCAAAGAACCCTCTTTGTTAGTCAGATTTCAGATTTGGGTCTAACCAAAATCCACCGTTAATATTTTGGCATGCCCAGTAGGACCCTTATGTGTACTGGTTGGTCTTTTGTCTTTTGTTTAATCCTTTGGGCGGTTGCAATGGCCGAAGGGAAAACCATGAGAACCTCAAATGCGTAAATTAATCCCCTAGAAGGTCATGTCTTAACAACGGACTCCTCCACCACTTTCGTCATCAGTGCTATTACTGGTTTGCCCCTACCTAGTTTTGTTCAGCTAGTTGTCATTGCCAACGGCACCGATGGAGTGCAGATTTGGATCTAATGTCAGGAAAGACTAGAAAATATGATAGGAGAACTAACTAGAGTAGTCACAATGCTAGCACAAGGCGTGCAGAAGCATGCTGAAGTTACCATGCTCGCAAATGTTCACCAGTAGCAGCAAGTTGGACATTTAAGCAACACCAATCAGGGAAATTCTCTAACTCGCTGCTTGCAAGAGCAAATTCCAGGCCATTACATTCATGACCAGGAGAATCAATGGTCTCCAATACGAGACCCACTTGCAGAAGAACTGTTTCAGAGGATGGATCAGTTCGAAGAACATTTTCAAGTTCCAGACAAATAAGCTTGATTTGAAGCCAGGTCCCCCTTCGCCGAAGAAATCAAAATGCAACCCTTTCCCCTGAAGTTCAAAGTTCCCTCGATCCCACTCTATGATGGGGATAGGGATCCGTATGATTACCTGGATGCGTTTAATGCCTAAATGGATCTCATGACGACTAACCTTCTTGTGAAGTGTCGTGTATTTCTAGCAACACTAGGGGGCTCATCTTTGACGTGGTTTAGAAGTCTTCCAGCTTGTAGCATAGGCAGCTGGGAGGAATGTCAAAAGAAATTTGTTAAATAGTATCAGACATTAAAAAGACAGCTCCGTCCACCTTGCCACCTCACTATGATATTCCAGTGAAAAGAGGAGTCGTTGAAGGACTACATCTCTTGATTTAGACATGAGGTCAATAATGTAGAGAATCCTTCAAAGGAAACTATTTTGGCAACAATCTCTATGGGACTCCGCAAGGACAGGAAGCTATATAAGAGCATTTACAAGTCGTCGGTAAAGGATCTTGGGGATTTTTACGAGCGAGCTGCGAGGCAAGCCAGATGGGATGAAACTTTTGGCTCAAAGAGTTCCGATTCAAGTAGTTCGAATCAAAATAAAAAGAGGAACAGTCACAGAGAAGGGTAGGATGGCTCCAGCCTTCAGATCATCAAGAGGAGTAAGAATGAACGGCCTCGATACCAAGGTTGACATGAAAGTTATAGCATTTTGTCCAAGACTCAGGACAGGATATTCCTAGCTGAGCAAGATAGAGAAGACTTTGGGAAGCCCAAGTCTTTGTGGACACCTAACAAATTCAGAAACAATAAAGATAAATTCTATGCCTACCACAACGAGGTCAGACATAACACCTCGGAATGTTGGGCGTTGAGGGATGCGATAGAGGACTTCATCAAAAGAGGGCATCTATAGGGGTATGTGGTGTGACTTGAGGAGCAGCGGTCTCGTCCCTTGCAAAATCTCGGCCAAGAGCAAGGAGCTTCAGTTCAGATCATATATTGACAATGTATTTTAGTTTTCCTATTTTTTTTGTCTTTATTAATGTATAATTTTGTGTTGATAATTGTAATGTACAAGTCGAATTTGCTAGCTTCCTAAGTTGAGGCCCCTCGGAGCTCATTCAGGAGATGAATTGATGAATTTGCCAGCTTTCTAAGCTGAGGCCCCCCGGAGCTCATTCTGGAGATAAATTGAATTTGCCAGCTTCCTAAGCTAAGGGCCCCCGAAGCTTATTCTAGAGATGAATTGACAAAAATTGTCAGTGTAGCTGCGTGCTCGTTGAGGTGCAGAGGTACTATTAAACACTCATAGTGCTAGTGTGGCTGTGTGCTCATTGAGGTGCAGAAGCACTATTAAACGTTCATAATGCTAGTGTAGCTGCATGCTTGCTGAGGTGTAAAGGCATTATTAAACACTCATAGTGCTAGCGTAGCTACATGCTCGCTGAGGTGCGGAGGCAATATTAAGCACTCACAGTGCTAGTGTGGCTGTGTGCTCGCTGAGGTGTGGAGGTATTATTAAACGCTCATAGTGTTAGTGTGATTGTGTGCTCACTGAGGTGTAAAGGCACTATTAAACACTCACAGTGCCAGTGTAGCTGTGTGCTTGCTGAGGTGCAGAGGCATTATTAAACTCTCAAAGTCTGACAGAAAGCTAGAAGCTAAATAAGGCACGAAGACGTTAGAATCAATTCAGTTATTTGATAGGAAATAAAATTGCCATAGTAATAAAATACAGCTTTCATACGAACTAATACTCTTAGCTCATTACGAGGTCCTTTCAGGCATAACTCGCATGTGACTTGGTTAAATTCTACTTATCATTGATCAAGGCAACTGTGTGCAAAAGCTCATTACACAAAAGTTATGACTGATTGGCCATACGAACACTTCATTAATTTGTAGCAATATATAGAAGTGGATGAAGGCATCCAATGCAACATTCAAGAGCTGTACAAAGAAGCTTATTCATTAAAAGGCCTCATCTAATGAGGTAAAATTACATCAAAAGAAGGAAAATACAAAAGCCAAAATAAAAACCTGGAGCTAATGTTGAAAGCAGAAAGCCAGCTATCGGGAGATGAACTCTCACTAGTTGGAAGACTAGCGAGCCTAACTGCTTCTGCTTATGTCCTTCCTAAGCTAGCGGTTCCTCCTAAACAAAGCCCAGAGCAATTCAAAAAGGGGTCAAGAGTCTGGATAGCAAGGCTGGAAATCACAGTAAAGCCATGAAGAGATAACCCAAGATCTGCATAAGACTTCCCTGGAGCTAGCATAAAGAGCTATCCAATGGGAGTCACGTGCAGTAGGCCATTCATGCCTTGAAATCTTCTACAGTAGGCCATACGCGCCTCAAAAAGATTCGTCGAAGCCAAGCTGTTAGAAATATGAGGGGCTTAACTTTGATATCCATTAGAGCACCTTGTTGAGAAACTTGAAGAACTTCACAAGTGTTATATAGACCAGTTGGGTCCGCCAAAGGAACCAAAGGGTAATTGGTTGCCTCGATCGGATGGTCCAAAAGAAATGAAGTTACCACACCGATGGTTGAGGATCATGCTCAGAAAAGAAGCATGGTCTGGTTCAGGTGAAGTGAAGTTTGAGGTGACAACGTAGTAGACTGAACGCCGAGGACTTTGACTTAGAAGACCTTTCCAGAATAAAATTGCAACTCCCAGTTTACGAAGTGAACTGAGAGTTGGGGGGCTAGTGTTACTAGTAAAATTTGGCACTGAGAAGTGGGTCGATAGAGGCCTAGAAGGAATCAAGTCTGTTAAAAGAAATGAGCTCACTATGCGGAGGCCATAACTCACTAAAGAGAGTATAGTTCATTGAAGAATAGAGCTCGTTGACCGAATCAACTCGAAGTGGCAAGCTAGTGACATTCTTAGCAAACAAGCTTGAGCTCACTAGGACGTGGCCTTACTTAGTGAGAAGCCTATTAAGGCAGAACACGATGCCAACAAACAACTTGCACCACCATTCAGCAAATACAGTCGTCGGGTCTCATTCGCAGTAAGAAATCTACAAAAGCTAGTCTATAATACCCTAGGCAGTCTTGTACATTTAATATTTGATGTAACAGATGTATAGTTAATTTAGTTCCATTTATACCCTTCTATACTTCTATAAATGGGGGGCTAGAGCATTGTGAAAGAGAGAACAAGAACAGATAAAGAGAGAGGGAGTCAAATAGATATTAGTAGAAACTCTGTTGAATGTAATAGCAAAGCCCTGTAAACAATCCTTTGTACTAATAAAATATCTCCATGGATGTAGGGTCCAATGTCGTCTAGATTTAGCCGAACCACGTTAACCCTTTGTGTACTCCTTTCTCCTCCTTTTGCCTCTCGCCGTTCAACACCTTTTCATTGCCTCAACAACTGGGAAACAACTTGGGTCCCTAAAGAACCCTCTCCGTTGGCTAGATTTGGGTCTGACCGAAATCCACCGTCAACAATTTCAAAAAAGAGAGATATGAAGAAATAATAGAAGACATGAATGAGATGGAAAAATAAGCTTTTAAATGGTATATGTATAAAAGTAAATTTAAAAGGGGGAGAGTAAAAAAAAATAGATGGAGTAAAGAATAAAAATTGAAAAATTGTTAGATTTTTATCAAAATAATATTTTAAATTTTAAAAACTAATAGAGTAAAGAATAAAAATTGAAAAATTGATAGGTTTTATCAAATTAAGATTTTAAAAACTACTTAGTTTTTTTTTTTCAAAAACCTTGATCCATATCTAAAATTTTTTGTCACCATCAAAAAGGGAGAAATTGTTAGCCTTATTAAGGAGATTATTAATCTAGCTAGTGTAATTGCTTTGCTATCTTAATTTCTCTAATTTTGATGTTGAAAACATTTTTGAATTTGACAATATGTTTTAGTATTTGTCATTTGTTTTCCAGGATCAAAGCATAAGATTCAAAAGATCTATATTAGTTTTAGTAATTCTTTTATTTTTAATAGGATCTTTTATAAATGAATTCTAATCTAATTTAATTCAAGTAAATTTCTTAAAACAATTATATTGAAGTAGAAATAAATCACTTGAAGTGAGCTAGAATAAAATATTTTTCAAATGATTTTTCACAAGTGTAAATTTTATAAAAAATATTTTACACTATGTGAATCGATTCACAAATCGATTCATACTGAAGAACTTGTGAAAATGTACTTGAATTGATCTATCCATCGATTCATGAAAAAAAGTTTTGAAAAATGTTTCTTACCGAAGGTTAGGAAAATTTCTGAATCGATTAGGTAATCAATTCAAGACCTATTCACAATATAGTTGATTTGATTCATGCATCAATTCCATCATGAACTTTTTTATGATATTTATAGATGAATCGATTCATTAGTTAGTAACCACACTGAATCGATTCAAATATAGAAAGCTAGTTATTTTTTGAAAGTTGGTTACAACAACTATAAATACCCTAACCTTATTTCAAACTTAATTAGTTTTATTAGTATTCATATTCTTCAAGTGTGAAAAACATAGAGCTATTAGAGCTTAGCTAGATTTATCACTACCTCACTATATCTCACTAATTCAAAGGATCCTAAATCAAGTGTGTGAAAAATTCACATTGGATATTTGAGATATTCATCTCAAATTGTGGTATTGTATTTCTTAACCTAATTCTTATTCTATTTTAGATTTCTAGGTTGATAGGAATTTGGTTTCTCATTTGAGATTTCTAGGTTGATAGAAATCGGAGATACAGAGGAAGAAGTTAATCTTCCCCTTGCTTCTTTTTTAGTTGTGAGGGTGATCATAGCTAGTTGAAGATTGTAAAGAATTCTTGAAATATCTCTAGGTTATGAGGTTGATCATAGTTTATATGAGAGAAAAGAATTATTATATATAAGTTAGCAAGAGCCCAGCTAAATCTTGTTATAGGTTAGCAAGAGCCTAGTCAAAATTTTATTGTAAAACTGGTGTACATAAGCCTAGTTAATTCCTGTGGTTTTAATAATAAAAAGAGACTATCCAGTTGAGGATTGTTCAGTAGATGTGGACTTTCATTGTGATTTCAATTAAAGTTGAATCACTTTAAAAATTCTTGTGTCTTTATTGATCTTTATAATTCTATAATTTACTTTACTGTGGCAATTATTTTCTAAATAACTGTTAAGTTGATAAACTATTTTTGCAACATTCATATAATTCTGCTATACTGGATTTCTAGTTAAATTGTTTAATTGTTTCTAAATTTCATATCATATCTAATTAGTAACTCCAAATTATGTCTTGATTATCAAATAAGCTTCTAAAGATAATGTTCTTTAAAGACTTTTGCTTTTACGAAACAATCTAGAATCCAACTTAAATCAAAAGAGTATATAATTTTACATTCAAGATCGTTAGTTTTTTGGCACCCATAGTTTAAGCTTCCTATTTTATATATATAAGGACGTTTGTGGGTTCACTTGGATTACTGCTGGTGTGTCGACTTATATTGCACTTGTTCCATTTATTGATTGTTGTTCTTTGAGCTATACATAATGGCAAGAGATTTTGATGATATTTATGATGTTACACCCGCAAAGGAGTCATGGAGATTGCAAGCTTAGATTATCCATTTGTGGTCAATGCCTGGATATGATAGGAAGGACACAACTAATTGCTTAGAAATGGTTTTAATGGATATCATGATATATGTAGTTCCTACTATTTATTTTTAAAGTTTGTTACTTTTCAAATTATTCAACTAATGCACAATAAAATCATTAATTTCCAGGGAGGGCGTATACAAGCATCAGTGAAGCATGCTCTTTTAAAAAAATTCAAACAACTTCTAATTGAAGGTTGTGTGTATATAATATACTAGTTTAGTGTTGTTAAAAACAATAGACTATTTAGGGGCCACCACTCATAGATACAAGGTCAATTTCCAATTTTCTTTGTCTATATCTAAAGTTGCTGAATCCCCTCTTCCTCTTCATGGATTTTCTTGTTAATTTTAGTGATATCATTGCTAAGACCATGGATGACAAGTATGTGATTGGTATGTGCCAAGAATTTTCTTTTTATTTTGATTTTCTCATTGCAATCTACCATTCTAATCTCACCTCAAGAAATTGGACCATGAATGATGCATATTTTAGACAAATATTATCAGCAAGATTTCTACTATGAGTGATTTTAAATGCAAAGATAATAAGGATAGTGTCACCCACAAGCAGGTTTCTCTGCAGTTGAAGGATATTATGTATTGTTTCAATTTTTCTTATTTAACTTTAACTGATTGCATGTTTACAAATATTTTCTGTAAGGTGTTTAGTTGTTTTAACTATCTTTTACTAATGCATAGAGGAAATGCTCTATCATGCACATTATAGGGTGACTTTACTAAAAGATTGGAGAAACATTGTAGAAACCATAGACAATGTTGTAGTTTTGATATTGCAAATGCAAAAATCAAATAATTTAGGGGTAATAATATTCTTTTTTCACTATGTGATTCTGACATTAGTTGCTTTGTAATTGTATGCATATGATCTCATTGTATTGCATGTTTACTGTATATTTGATGAACACAATTTATTCACCTTTTATATCCATTTTATAGTTAGTTTTTTTTGGTCATGTTTATGTGCTTAATTGGATACTTGTAATTGATTTTGTGGTTTTGTTAGTTTTTGTGCTTAATTAGATTAATTTAGTAATTTGGCACTCTTTTAGGTTTTTAGGTGTACCATAAGTTTTGAACTTCACTTTTAGTTGATTTTTATATCTTTGGAAAGTTAAAAGAAAGCTTTCAAAATGTCATAAGGAGTCCAAAGTCCAATTCAGTCATTTTCGAGGTCAAATTAAGTCCAAAAGCTAAAATAGAGTGTTATCTTGCTGACCTGGAATCAATTTTGATATTTTAATGATAATTGGAACTCTGGCTTTCATTTTGGTGCAAACCTAAGCCTATGGGATAATTAACATCCATCCCCACAACTTTCATGAAAGGCTTGAGGTGAAACTACATTGTTTTCATTAAGTTTCAAGGCTGTGGATCTAAGTGATAAATCCCGTTATAGGTTAGATTGCTCTGTAAGACTATCTTAGTTTTTAGCCTATAGGTTGAGCTAGGAGTTGAATTTTTGAGCAAGGTTAAGGCCATTAAATTGCTAAGAGATGAAACTATATGTCATATGAAGGAAACCATGTCTAATTGAGCCTCCTTCTAGACCTAATAAGCAGCCTAAGTAGAGGCAGTGTAGTGAGCTTTTATAAAAGCTCAAGTGAACCCTAATTGTACTCATTCTTTAGATTCATTTTTTCTACTTTTGTGAAGAGGAATAACTTAGCTAGGGCAAAAACACCAGTCCTTTTTAGGTCTTCTCTTCTCTTTTATTTTTATTTTAATGTGTAGCTAAATTTTTTATTCAATATAAGGGAAATTTTGCATTAGTTCTCTTGTTGATTGTCAAGCTTACTTCTATTGTTAATTTGTTTCCAATTTGATTATCTATTTTAATGTTAATGATTGATTTGGATGATTAGTTTAGATGGTTATTTAATTAATTATTTATTGTGATTTACTACTAGTTGAATTTCTATAAGCAAGGTTGTTTATGGTTGTTTTGGTTGAGTAGTAATAGTATTTTTGATTGTGCATTAGTGTGGGTAAATTATGCTAGAGCATTGGGGATAATTAATGGATTAGTTGCTAAGGTAAATTGATTAATTAGTTTCGATATTTTTAGATTTTAATGCTATTGATGAATTAGTTGAGGTGCTGGGTTTCAATCGATTTAGCAATAAGGGTTAATCGGGTACTAAGCTTGGTTAGCTAATTTAAAGAGAAGTTAATAAGAATTGATTAGGTGCTAGGTTTGATTAGATTCTTCACTAAGTGATCAAAGAAAGAATGAAATATTTTTGTTAATGATCAGTCATAGAATTGATTGCAAAAGTCCCTTGGATTGAAGCTTTTCTCCTCAATTTTCCTATTTTCCTTTGCTTCTATCTGCTTATGTTATTACAATTTATTTAATTTTTGTTTTTGATTAGATAATCACAGACCCCCTTATTTTCTACTATCAATACACTAAAATTAATCGCTAGTCTTTGTGGTTCAACTTGGACTTACCAGTGCCATAAGCTCAGGTAATTAAGTATTATTTTGTCAGTCTTGACAGTCGTTAATATTAATTGTTAAAATTTTCACTACATTAGGTGAGGCATAGGTTTAAAACTCTTTGTATGCAAATCAATATTATTGTCTTTGGCTGGAAAATAATGGGCCTATTTGGAAACTTGTTCTGTTTTTAAAAACTGTTTTTAAAAACAGCTCAGAGTTGTTTTCAAAAACAGTTTTTAAAATAGGATTTCAGAACAAAATTTTCAAAACTGTTTTTAAAAATAGTTTTATCAAACAGGTTTTTTTGTTTTAAAGACAGTCTATTGTTTTTAAAAATAGAAAACTGTTTTTAAAAACAGTTATCAAACACGCCTGATGTTTTTTATTTCAGACGTATTACTGTATGAACTTAATGGTTCTTTCGTGAACCAATTTGAATTAATTTTAATCTATTTTATATGTAATAATCTAATATTTTTTATTGCTAGGGTGCACGTTACTAACTACTCAGACTTGACAAAGGATGGACTAAGTGAGTTATGCATTTACGATCTCCTAATATGTTAAGATGTAGTTCCTAGTGAATTGATTTGGATAATTTGAATACATTAATATTTTCATACTTTGCAATTATCAAATTAGTTTGAGATTCAATTAAGCAACCGTTAATGAATGATTGAAATAAACAAGCATGCGTGTTGCCCTGAAGTAATGCCAAGAGGATGTTCTGCTAAGCGAGAGAGTCTCCTCTATTTCAGCATAAAGAAAAATTCAAGAATATCACTATGTTAACTATCAAATATATGAAAGTCCATTTGGAACTTGATGTCAGCATAACATACCATGTCTTATTACCTGATTTTATTGTTCAATAGCCATTATTTAGCGTGAACAAACTACACTATAAGAAATTTGACTTTTAGTGACGACTTTTCAGCGACGACTAAAAAGTCGTCACTGAAGGTCGGCCTACAGTGACGACTT